>CANNZV010003909.1:0-51523 GCA_947561585.1 Caprella mutica | reverse complement strand
CATCACTATACCCAGTATAGTCTCTGATAGTACATCACTATACCCAGTATTGTCTCTGATAGTACATCACTATACCCAGTATAGTCTCTGATAGTACATCACTATACCCAGTATAGTCTCTGATAGTACATCACTATACCCAGTATAGTCTCTGATAGTACATCACTATACCCAGTATTGTCTCTGATAGTACATCACTATACCCAGTATTGTCTCTGATAGTACATCACTATACCCAGTATAGTCTCTGATAGTACATCACTATACCCAGTATAGTCTCTGATAGTACATCACTATACCCAGTATAGTCTCTGATAGTACATCACTATACCCAGTATTGTCTCTGATAGTACATCACTATACCCAGTATAGTCTCTACTAGTTTGAAATTAGTTCCGTAGTGTTTTCCCCTAAAAATTGCTTTCATTAAAATTTCAGTATTTATGATGGTAAAGTTTAAATTTAAGGTTTATTTCTTAGCCATCAGCTACAATTTTGTCGTCTCTTAGTTAAACTTCAAACCTTATTTTGTTCCCTACAACTATTTAAATTTTCACATTGTTGTTATTTTTTGTATTAAATCTAATATCTTCACAGATGTCAAAATAAGCAACAATATTTCTCTATTCAATAAATTTGAGTGATTTGTCTGCTAATAATTTCCTGAAACTTCGGTACGAAAATAAGTGAATAAAACTCGAGTTAAGAAAATCTATAACACATAATATTGTAATAATAACATAAGAAATAAATAATATAAAATGTCAATTATTTGTAACATAAGTTTCATGACACTGCAATGCTATAACAATTATTTAGGTTACTAATTTTACTTATTTTTATAGCCTATCGGTACCTACCTACTGATTAGTGTGTACAAAAATATAGGTAGGTACCTTTACAGTGTATAGGTACTTTAACTTTAAAAATTATTCATTTTTCGTAGGGATTGATCAAAATAGTTCTTCAAAGTATTACCTAATCAGTTATTGTTTATTTTTTAATAAAATAAACTTTTTAATTTCAGAGATGATTTAGAAAATGAGTTGTATTATTCAACTCGTCTACCCTGTTATAGTCTATGAACCTTGGTGTTCCATATCTTGCCTAACATCGATAATTTGTTGACATCAATTATCCATTTCTCCACCAGATTATTTTCTCTGTTCCACTGTTAATTGTGCCTTTCTTGTGATAATAAACTGATAAGAACGAAATGGAAGTCCTACAGATGCATGTGTCTCTATTTTCACTATACGTATGGATGATATCATATTAAAATTGTGATTCTACTCCTTTACATGAAACCTATTTCAGTCTTATAGCTTTACACTTTACAAATTAAAGCCTTTTCAAACTGACTACATTTATTTGCTGACACCCTGTATAACATCGAGTACGAGGGATAGACTCGACTAAGAAACTACAGAGACTGTGAATAGTTACCAATAGAGTGACTTGCCTATTGCATTTTGACTCGATTTACTTACCAGTAAGGGAATAGTCGATAAAATGATTCAGTCACTGACACGCTTGTAACTGCACTGAGTTGAACTTTACTGATAAGACACCTTAGCATTTCATTGCGATGAGATAACAGAGAGATAAGGAGACTGTGAAGGTAACTAAGCATCTCAAACTGGAGACAGTGTTTGGTGGAAGGAATTAAAGTGGACCTTATAAAGTTTGAGTTTCTCATACTTGTTTCTCAAATGCTCGAGTTAAATTTCATTGACTTTATTCCAAGCAAAGTCTTATACATCATCAATAATAATCTTAGTGTTTGAATGTTTGATTAGAAGTCGATGTATAAGTACAGACTTCAAATGGGAATTCAATACAAAAGACTTTGAAGAAGTAGTCTGCAGAAAAGTGGCTCTGTGAACTGAGTGCCTTACCACCTAATATGGTAAAAGAGGAAAATGAAGAGGTAAAGTGACGAAAAGAGACACAAACACCAGTAAATGTACTCACTGATAAAAGAGGAAAATGAAGAGGTAAAGTGACGAAAAGAGACACAAACACCAGTGAATGTACTCACTGATAAAAGAGGAAAATGAAGAGGTAAAGTGACGAAAAGAGACACAAACATCAGTGAATGTACTCACTGATAAAAGAGGAAAATGAAGAGGTAAAGTGACGAAAAGAGACACAAACACCAGTGAATGTACTCACTGATAAAAGAGGAAAATGAAGAGGTAAAGTGACGAAAAGAGACACAAACACCAGTGAATGTACTCACTGATAAAAGAGGAAAATGAAGAGGTAAAGTGACGAAAAGAGACACAAACACCAGTGAATGTACTCACTGATAAAAGAGGAAAATGAAGAGGTTATGTAAGACCTACATACCTACAATCTAATAACTTGTAGCTAATACCTACAATCTAATACCTTGTAGCTAATACCTACAATCTAATACCTTGTAGCTAATACCTACAATCTAATAACTTGTAGCTAATACCTACAATCTAATACCTTGTAGCTAATACCTACAATCTAATACCTTGTAGCTAATACCTACAATCTAATACCTTGTAGCTAATACCTACAATCTAATACCTTGTAGCTAATACCTACAATCTAATACCTTGTAGCTAATACCTACAATCTAATACCTTGTAGCTAATACCTACAATCTAATACCTTGTAGCTAATACCTACAATCTAATACCTTGTAGCTAATACCTACAATCTAATACCTTGTAGCTAATACCTACAATCTAATACCTTGTAGCTAATACCTACAATCTAATACCTTGTAGCTAATACCTACAATCTAATACCTTGTAGCTAATACCTACAATCTAATACCTTGTAGCTAATACCTACAATCTAATACCTTGTAGCTAATACCTACAATCTAATACCTTGTAGCTAATACCTACAATCTAATACCTTGTAGCTAATACCTACAATCTAATACCTTGTAGCTAATACCTACAATCTAATACCTTGTAGCTAATACCTACAATCTAATACCTTGTAGCTAATACCTACAATCTAATACCTTGTAGCTAATACCTACAATCTAATACCTTGTAGCTAATACCTACAATCTAATACCTTGTAGCTAATACCTACAATCTAATACCTTGTAGCTAATACCTACAATCTAATACCTTGTAGCTAATACCTACAATCTAATACCTTGTAGCTAATACTTACAATCTAATACCTTGTAGCTAATATCTACAATCTAATACCTTGTAGCTAATACCTACAATCTAATACCTTGTAGCTAATATCTACAATCTAATACCTTGTAGCTAATACCTACAATCTAATACCTTGTAGCTAATACCTACAATCTAATACCTTGTAGCTAATACCTACAATTTCGTCCACGAAATGCTTTATTTTGTATCCTAATTATAATGTGTAGTGTACATATTGTTTTTATGTATTATTTGTAATATTCTACAATATAAAAGTAGAAAACACCCTTTTGATGGTCTTTGCCTTAATTCTTATCGCAATCATCTTCTCCTGCTCTTACTGGCTGGTAACAGGAAAATAATTAAACTGAATACTTTATTTAATGATTACAGGCAGGCCTCGCTTTTATTGTACCTCTGTCTTATAAAATCTGTAATGATAGCGAGGCATGTCTTGGATAGTACATAAACATAGAAAACAGAAACATTTTGTCTACATTTACAATAACTACAACAATTTACGCTGTGTTTTCACAATAACTACCATAAACATCAATATTAGTACTAAGATTAGCTTATTGGATGCGATAGTGGTTCAGAAATTAGTTTTAATGATGGTCTTATCAACAGTGACTACATAAAATACATACATGTATGTACCTCACTACTAAACAATTGATTGATAATTAAATGTGATATAAAATAAATAGCTAGATATTGCTACTTTCTGGTGTTACGATTAATTATATAAACGTAAACACGTCCGTGTTTTTGGACTGTCCCACACTGAAAGAAAATTGCGAGTCAGCCTGACTCATCGTTTGAGTCAAGGGTAGAAAAACACCAATAGTGGAGTCTCTTTTTCTTGATTGACTCTCCCTTTGAGTCATATGATCCAACTGAGAGTCATATTGACTCATCGTGAGTCAAATTAATAGATTGACTCAGCTATGAGTAATGATCCAATATTATTGTTTAGTATGTTTACCTATAAATACATAATTTAGTATTTAGTTCAAAGGTTTAGTTATTGTTATACCAAATAAATGTGTTTTTCTAAAGATAACTAATTCAACTGACTTAGTAAAAAGTAATTGTCTTATGATAGAAATAGGAATTTAAATAGTAGGTACATGGTACCTGAAGATTAAGTTGCCACACACTCTTTTTATATTTCTATAGCTACATCCATTATTTTTGTAATAATGAATGCCAACTGTATATGCAAATAATGAACTATTTTGATTTAAGGTTTAGTTAATTAGGCTTATGTACTGTTTTCACCTAATTGTTTAGTTCCATGGACATTCCAATTTGAGTGAAAGATATTTGACCGAATTTAAATGAAAAATGGATGAAATAATGTGAATTTTTTCAGTTCAGAAGATTAATTGAGATCAATATTGTAATTTTACAGCAATACTATATCTTAAATTAAAATTAATTGTTTTTCAACCTCTATCAATTCACAAAGCTGTGTAAATACACCACAAAGGCAATTTATACTGCAGGGACAGCAGGGTGAATGAAATGTTACGAATTCTTCAACCATCATGAACAGGCAGTAAAACTAAGGTGGTAACTCAGACTCTACAACAGTATACGTGACGTCATCAGGGCAACACTTTTAACAAGAAAATTAGAAGTTAATAAGTTTGATTGGTTGAATAAATTTATTAATATTCAAATAATTCCGATCAAAAAACAATTTAAATGTTTTAATTAACTTGAACTTTAATTTAAATTGTTGCTGTGATGACGTCACGCATGTAAAATACCCCGATTGTCACTACTATAAATACTCTATGAAGTATGGCATCCAGCCACTCAGACTTACGTCAGTTCATCTTTAAATTGTTTTAAGGTGTGTCTTTTGATACTCCACTTCATTTACATGACATTAGGTACTTAAATGATTCATTATAACCGTTAATATCATTTTCCAGACCCCTAATTCACCAATCTACTCTGAAGTTTGACGATAAACATTCTAACGCGAAATCATTATTTGCCTCATGTATAAAATGACAATGTTCCTTATTATACCATATCAGTTATGCCCCGATATTTAGGTACAAATTCAGCCTACCTTTTGTAATCAATTATTCTTTTGAAGAACATTTAGAATTGTAAAAATATGAAACTGTATATGTTTAAATTTTATATCTTCTTTTGAAGGACTATCTATTTTGAAAGTATATCCAGAGGTATGGCTAGAAAGTCGCCAGTTCAGGGTCATGTAGGTAAATTGCGGCAAATTAATTAACTGCGGTTTCTTATCTCAGAAACATTAATAACCATCATAGCTCCAAAGCACTGGTGAAATTAATAAAATTTTGCATATTATGATATTCAACAGTTAAACATAGGGTCAGTGGGTCACACAGGAAAATTGCGGCCTTTTAATTTTTAATTTCGGCCTCCTCAAGATAGTCTCTAAAACAATCTGAACCAAAATTGGATTAAAATGTTACATAGCTATCAAAAGAAGAGCAGTGAATGATATAATTTATTAATTTATGTTTTTAACGAGTGTTTTAAAAATATGATGTTTTTGATGTTAGAGTCCGCTGTTAGTTACATAGTGGGCCGCAATTCACCTGCTTGACCCCAAATTAATTTTAGAAGGATTTTGAGACTTTCTTAATAGGGCCGCAATTAGAAATTAAAGAACCGTAATTTACCTGTGTGTCCCTAGTGACAAAAGAGGCACACACAGCTTGGTAAACTCAGGGTGCCACATTTAAGAATAAAGAGAAATGGTGCTCCCAAGTAAAACTTTCCCCTTAAATAGGTAACACAATTTTTCTCTATCTGGGCTATGTGTGATGCATTTAAAAAGTTTATTCTTAGAAACAAAAGCACAGGCTGGTCAATATTAAATGTGTGTAACTATCATTCCTGCAGATTTTTAGTTTAAGAGATTTGATTGAAAAAAATGAACGTTGAATACTTCATTAAATATGAAAACAATCCCTGTAGTATATTAATAAGCATAACTAGATTTAATATTATTAATAAACTCAAGAAATCATAGTATATTGATTTGATGAATAGTATCATTCTCGTTTCAGTGTGTTTTATGATTAGATAAAGATGTCCCAGATGAAGGAAGACTCAAGGTCATCAATAAATCTCCAATTGAATCAGAAAATTTGTAAGTAAATATTTCTAAATATTCTAATATGTTTCTAAAAGAAAATTATAACAGAAATTGTTACAAAGCATAATCCACAATTTACTCATATCTTCTCTTTTTAATGCAGGTGTTGGCGTCAGTTATTCAAAAGGAGGGTGAAGGAATAATTTTGGTTGATGACGAGCTGCTGGTCGCGTGGAATGTTTGGTTTTCTGCGTACGCCCCTTGCAATTTGTCAAACAAAAAAATGAAGACTCTAGTGTTCACACAAAAGTTTTTGTTAGGGATTGAAGACTTCTCGAAAACTCCACAATTGGTACATAAGTTAAATAAGGATGTACTGAATTGTTCAATTACTGTAGCTTTAACTAATTCATTTTTTTCTTGTCAAATGAAATAGACAATTTCCTTTTATATTGAAGTTACAAGTTTCTTTATATTTTATTTATAAAAAATTACAAGTATAATAAGAAACTGTATTTTCCTAATTTTCTGTAAAAGATAACTTTATATTGTATACTGATTTCCTTAGTTGATTATCTGTTGAAATGATTTCGTATAATTAATATTGATATAACTATCTTCTATATCCTTAGGGCTTTGCTTGCAACGTTTCACATATTTAAAACAGATATAATCTGAATTTCTCTTATTTACTTAAATTATATAAATTATTGAATACGGATAGCTACAACTTGTATATTTAATAGGATTTTTTTCCAAATGATTTACATAGTGCTATTAAATATATTTTCCATGTTGTTTTACCATCCACGTTCAAACCTTTGATTTAAAGTGACTTAAATTCTTATGTTCATGTCAACACATTAGTTCTGTACTCTCCATACTTTGAATAAATAAAATTTTCTAGTCCCAATTTTATTTCATTCCACCAAATATTTTTGTGTGATTCTATAATTAAAGAATTCTTTATTGGAGTCAACCAGACTCTGAATTTGGAGTCAATGTGACTCTTATAATTGAGTTAAGGGGACCGACCCAGCGATTTTGTACTTTTTAACCAAATTTCTTTTTCTTAATGTATTCCTATAACACTAAGGTAGGTGTGTGTAAAATTTTATAACGCTACCTACCCCCAAGACAGCTGGGGGGGGGGGGGGGGGGGAGGTTAGAATGGGGGTCAATGGCAGGGAGATGGGGAGATGTGGGTAAGGAGTGAGTCAGGTGGCGCCTGATGATACCCGCACCCTTGAGGGCGTAATACCGGGACTTGAGAGTCCGGGGGGATTTTGTGCCAAACACAAAAAAAAATTCAAAATATTATTTTTTCTTATTATTGCTCTCCTGAACAGTTGCAAATGTTGCAACTTTCCTTTTCAATTTTTTCAAAATCTCAAACAGTTTTTAAGTTACGGCTCAGCGGTTTTTTGCATTCGATGCTTCTGTAAATGATCTCCAAAATGTCCGAATAGATTTTTGATTGTGAACTTCATTAAAAAAAAAAAAACTTTTTTTTGCAATACGTGAAAAAAATTTTGTTTCGAAAAATTTCGGAAAATATTTTTTTTTTATAAATTTGTTGCGCCATTTTGGAGACCATTTACAGAAGCATCGGAGGCAAAAAACCGCTGTACCCTAACTACAACACTTTGGAAGGAATAGGCTCTTTTCGAAATTGGTTCAAAATAATTGAAACTCGTGTAACTCGTTCGAAATTCGTCAAATCGAAAAAATTCTACAACATCACTTCCAGTAGAATTCAATTTTATAAATGAGAACAAAGTTTCACAACCGTAGCTTCAATAATAAAAAGTTTTTCAAAAGTTGGGTAGGTCCTCTTAATGCTTTTTACTGAGTCAATCTGACTCTGAAATAGGAGTCAATATGACTCTTGTTTTTGAGTAAAATAATAAGTGTGAGTCAATCTGACTCTGAATTAGGAGTCAATATGACTCTTGCTTCGAGTAAAGTATCAGGATAAGTCAAATTGACTCTGAATTAGGAGTCAATATGACTCTTGTTTTTGAGTAAAATATCAGAATGAGTCAAATTGACTCACATTTTTGGGACAAACAGAAAACTCAAATTTTGAGTCAATTTGACTCGTATATTTTTTTCAGTGCAGTTTTTGGGACTCAATAAAAGCATATAAAATAGTGAGTAGTTACCTCTCTTGTAATTGTTTCATTCTCTTTCTTACATTTCCACTTTTAGTCATGTTGCTACCCTGTTATTTCAGTTCCATATTTCGGATACTCATAACTCATTAATTAATGCAAAATAATAAAGGAGGTAAATAACTGAAAGGTACACACTACCTGTTTAGCATTTCTAATTTCATAACTGTAATCGATAGATAAGCATTTTTATGAGTTCATATCAAATGTTTCGGCTTAAATCACTATAATATTATAATATATTTACACCTGCCTATTAATGTGATAGTAAAAAATAAAAGGAAATATATCCCATATGCACTTTAAAATACAAAATAAAGCAATTTCTGAACGAAATGTCCATAGACGAGATGTCCGTTGGACGAAAAGTCCTAGACCCGTGTTTTTGACCAGGGGATTTTTGACGGGTGTGTTTACTGCATGTCTGTTTTTTCACATGGGGATTTTTCGACCCCAGCGGTTATGGTCTTAGAATCCAAACCAGGTGCAATGGCTTCAGTTTGCAGAGAAAGAAAACAATTGGGTTACCAGTTGCTAAACTGTGCATACATCTTATAGGGCACCCTGTATATTCAGTGCCTGGGTAGTTGATAATTTGTTGTCCCAGTTCTAACTCACCAGTTGGTAGCCAAAGAAGTTAGTGACAACAAATGGTTTTATTTTGAATTAATACAGGAGGTTGGATGAATTCAAAGCATTCACTAATTACCTATCTAGTTTTTACTTTCCTATCTTTATTTTCAAGCTGCTGTTGCTCTAGAAAGGTAATTCACCATCTTATCTCTTATCAGCTCTGATAACAACAATCTAAAGTATGTAGCGCAAGAGACTACCTATGAGTCAGACCATTGCAAAGTACAGTCACTCACAGTAGTGACATGTTTCACAGCAATGAGTAATTAATAGTCCGGTGTGAAGAGCAGGGATGGAGACCTAGAGGTTTGTCGAAAAAAAACATAATGGATAATTAGATTAACATTTTATAGTTAATTTACAAGTTATAAATTAGTTTATCAATCACTAGGTACATCTCCTGTGTCACCAAAGAAAATACTCTCCTCGTGATAATTAGATTAACATTTTATAGTTAATTTACAAGTTATAAATTAGTTTATCAATCACTAGGTACATCTCCTGTCTCACCAAAGAAAATACTCTCCTCGTGATAATTAGATTAACATTTTATAGTTAATTTACAAGTTATTAATTAGTTTATCAATCACTAGGTACATCTCCTGTCTCACCAAAGAAAATACTCTCCTCGTGATAATTAGATTAACATTTTATAGTTAATTTACAAGTTATTAATTAGTTTATCAATCACTAGGTACATCTCCTGTCTCACCAAAGAAAATACTCTCCTCGTGATAATTAGATTAACATTTTATAGTTAATTTACAAGTTATAAATTAGTTTATCAATCACTAGGTACATCTCCTGTCTCACCAAAGAAAATACTCTCCTCGTGATAATTAGATTAACATTTTATAGTTAATTTACAAGTTATTAATTAGTTTATCAATCACTAGGTACATCTCCTGTCTCACCAAAGAAAATACTCTCCTCGTGATAATTAGATTAACATTTTATAGTTAATTTACAAGTTATAAATTAGTTTATCAATCACTAGCTACATCTCCTGTCTCACCAAAGAAAATACTCTCCTCGTGATAATCAGATTAACATTTTATAGTTAATTTACAAGTTATTAATTAGTTTATCAATCACTAGGTACATCTCCTGTCTCACCAAAGAAAATACTCTCCTCGTGATAATTAGATTAACATTTTATAGTTAATTTACAAGTTATTAATTAGTTTATCAATCACTAGGTACATCTCCTGTCTCACCAAAGAAAATACTCTCCTCGTGATAATCAGATTAACATTTTATAGTTAATTTACAAGTTATTAATTAGTTTATCAATCACTAGGTACATCTCCTGTCTCACCAAAGAAAATACTCTCCTCGTGATAATTAGATTAACATTTTATAGTTAATTTACAAGTTATTAATTAGTTTATCAATCACTAGGTACATCTCCTGTCTCACCAAAGAAAATACTCTCCTCGTGATAATCAGATTAACATTTTATAGTTAATTTACAAGTTATTAATTAGTTTATCAATCACTAGGTACATCTCCTGTCTCACCAAAGAAAATACTCTCCTCGTGATAATTAGATTAACATTTTATAGTTAATTTACAAGTTATTAATTAGTTTATCAATCACTAGGTACATCTCCTGTCTCACCAAAGAAAATACTCTCCTCGTGATAATCAGATTAACATTTTATAGTTAATTTACAAGTTATTAATTAGTTTATCAATCACTAGGTACATCTCCTGTCTCACCAAAGAAAATACTCTCCTCGTGATAATTAGATTAACATTTTATAGTTAATTTACAAGTTATTAATTAGTTTATCAATCACTAGGTACATCTCCTGTCTCACCAAAGAAAATACTCTCCTCGTGATAATCAGATTAACATTTTATAGTTAATTTACAAGTTATTAATTAGTTTATCAATCACTAGGTACATCTCCTGTCTCACCAAAGAAAATACTCTCCTCGTGATAATTAGATTAACATTTTATAGTTAATTTACAAGTTATAAATTAGTTTATCAATCACTAGGTACATCTTCTGTCTCACCAAAGAAAATACTCTCCTCGTGATAATTAGATTAACATTTTATAGTTAATTTACAAGTTACTAATTAGTTTATCAATCACTAGGTACATCTCCTGTGTCACCAAAGAAAATACTCTCCTCGTGATAATTAGATTAACATTTTATAGTTAATTTACAAGTTATTAATTAGTTTATCAATCACTAGGTACATCTCCTGTCTCACCAAAGAAAATACTCTCCTCGTGATAATTAGATTAACATTTTATAGTTAATTTACAAGTTATAAATTAGTTTATCAATCACTAGCGTTTATCCTTTGTACTTTATCCTTTCTATCCTGTTTGCTAAACCAGTCACTTCCCTCCAAGTTTCTAAAGACAGAGTAGTAGCACTCCACAATGAAGGTACAAAGGGAAGCGGTGGTACTTTCAGACACATATCAACATTGCCCACTCATTCTAAAATGCACCAAAGAGTTATGTACTTTCAATGTGTAAGCTATTTTGAAGTTACTAGTATTTTCTTGAGACACGGTATGATCTAATGGCAGATGAAGGTAGAACTTAGGCAACACACAATGTTATTAGTGATGCATATGTAGCTAGGACAAAGGTGATCTCTATTTGTCTATGTTTTTAGATTTGAAGAAACTGTTTGTTTTGCATCACATGATGTACTGTTGTGTAAATTGTCTCACTATGGAGTTAGTGGTACATGAATGGCTTCGATCTTATCTGCCAAATCGTAATCAGTCAGTTGTTATAGATAACATGTTGCTAAATGAACTAGACGTTACGTGAGCAGTGCCCCAAGGGAGCGTACTGGGTGCATTGCTATTCCTGCTCTTTTCCAATGACTTTTAAAACTGTGTAGACTTAATAAAATTCACTTTATTCGCTGGTGATTCTACTATTTCTTTGAACTTTCTCAAAATCAACTTTGCATATAATTCATAATTATATCAATTTCAATTTAAATATGATTATTAATCGGCATCATAAAAGTATAATAACTATTAACCCTGACAAACAAATATAGTATTTTTTAAACCGTAAGGTTTGTCAACTCATAGAGAAGACTGACCAGAAATTGATTGCAGAAGATACCTTAATTTCCTCGGACTGTTGTTACTTGGAAGCTTTTTAACTTCCAAACCACATTAATGAAGTAAGTCTGGAATTACTGGAGAAATTAACATTATAAATGAAATTAATTTGTTAAAGAAAATGAACAGTTATTTTTTTGTAATTCTTTCGTACATTGAAACCATTTCTACGTAATTGAACACCTGTACAATACTTCAAATTGAACTCTAGTACAGTACTTCAAATTGAACTCTAGTACAGTACTTCAAATTGAACTCTAGTACAGTACTTCAAATTGAACTCTAGTACAATACTTCAAATTGAACTCTAGTACAGTACTTCAAATTGAACTCTAGTACAGTACTTCAAATTGAACACCTGTACAGTACTTCAAATTGAACTCTAGTACAGTACTTCGAATTGAACTCTAGTACAGTACTTCAAATTGAACTCTAGTACAGTACTTCAAATTGAACTCTAGTACAATACTTCAAATTGAACTCTAGTACAATACTTCAAATTGAACTCTAGTACAGTACTTCAAATTGAACTCTAGTACAGTACTTCATATTGAACACCTGTACAGTACTTCAAATTGAACTCTAGTACAGTACTTCGAATTGAACTCTAGTACAGTACTTCAAATTGAACTCTAGTACAGTACTTCAAATTGAACTCTAGTACAATACTTCACATTGAACTCTAGTGCAGTACTTCAAATTGAACTCTAGTACAGTACTTCAAATTGAACTCTAGTGCAGTACTTCAAATTGAACTCTAGTACAGTACTTCAAATTGAACACCTGTACAGTACTTCAAATTGAACTCTAGTACAGTACTTCGAATTGAACTCTAGTACAGTACTTCAAATTGAACACCTGTACAGTACTTCAAATTGAACTCTAGTACAGTACTTCAAATTGAACTCTAGTACAGTACTTCAAATTGAACTCTAGTACAATACTTCAAATTGAACTCTAGTGCAGTACTTCAAATTGAACTCTAGTACAGTACTTCAAATTGAACTCTAGTACAGTACTTCAAATTAAACTCTAGTACAGTACTTCAAATTGAACTCTAGTACAGTACTTCAAATTGAACTCTAGTGCAGTACTTCAAATTGAACTCTAGTACAGTACTTCAAATTGAACTCTAGTACAGTACTTCAAATTGAACTCTAGTACAGTACTTCAAATTGAACTCTAGTACAGTACTTCAAATTGAACTCTAGTACAGTACTTCAAATTGAACTCTAGTACAGTACTTCAAATTGAACTCTAGTACAGTACTTCAAATTGAACTCTAGTACAGTACTTCAAATTGAACACCTGTACAATACTTCAAATTGAACTCTAGTACAGTACTTCAAATTGAACTCTAGTACAGTACTTCAAATTGAACTCTGGTACAGTACTTCAAATTGAACACCTGTACAGTACTTCAAATTGAACTCTAGTACAGTACTTCAAATTGAACTCTAGTACAATACTTCAAATTGAACTCTAGTACTGTACTTCAAATTGAACTCTAGTACAGTACTTCAAATTGAACTCTAGTACAGTACTTCAAATTAAACTCTAGTACAGTACTTCAAATTGAAATCTAGTACAGTACTTCAAATTGAACTCTAGTACAGTACTTCTAATTGAACTCTAGTACAATACTTCAATTTGAACTCTTGTACAATACTTCAAATTGAACACCTGTACAGTACTTCAAATTGAACTCTAGTACAGTACTTCAAATTGAACTCTAGTACAGTACTTCAAATTGAACTCTAGTACAATACTTCAAATTGAACTCTAGTACAGTACTTCAAATTGAACACCTGTACAGTACTTCAAATTGAACTCTAGTACAGTACTTCGAATTGAACTCTAGAACAGTACTTCAAATTGAACACCTGTACAGTACTTCAAATTGAACTCTAGTACAGTACTTCAAATTGAACTCTAGTACAGTACTTCAAATTGAACTCTAGTACAGTACTTCAAATTGAACTCTAGTGCAGTACTTCAAATTGAACTCTAGTACAGTACTTCAAATTGAACTCTAGTACAGTACTTCAAATTGAACTCTAGTACAGTACTTCAAATTGAACTCTAGTACAGTACTTCAAATTGAACTCTAGTGCAGTACTTCAAATTGAACTCTAGTACAGTACTTCAAATTGAACTCTAGTACAGTACTTCAAATTGAACTCTAGTGCAGTACTTCAAATTGAACTCTAGTACAGTACTTCAAATTGAACTCTAGTACAGTACTTCAAATTGAACTCTAGTACAGTACTTCAAATTGAACTCTAGTACAGTACTTCAAATTGAACTCTAGTGCAGTACTTCAAATTGAACTCTAGTACAGTACTTCAAATTGAACTCTAGTACAGTACTTCAAATTGAACTCTAGTACAGTACTTCAAATTGAACTCTAGTACAGTACTTCAAATTGAACACCTGTACAGTACTTCAAATTGAACTCTAGTACAGTACTTCAAATTGAACTCTAGTGCAGTACTTCAAATTGAACTCTAGTACAGTACTTCAAATTGAATTCTAGTACAGTACTTCAAATTGAACTCTAGTACAGTACTTCAAATTGAACTCTAGTACAGTACTTCAAATTGAACTCTAGTGCAGTACTTCAAATTGAACTCTAGTACAGTACTTCAAATTGAACTCTAGTACAGTACTTCAAATTGAACTCTAGTACAGTACTTCAAATTTGTTTACTGATAGTATTCGCAAACTACAAAAAAATAGCAATATGTTCTAGAAAAAGAATTCCACACCGTGTAAAACCAAACTTATAATTGATGTTGCCTTCAATGAACCTGTTAGTGCAGATGGCTAATTCTTTGAACTGTTATGATAAATAACTATATAAGGAAAAGGATAAGGATATTTATTGAAGAAAAGTAATAAAAAAAACAATACAGTTCTACAAGCCCATATATAATTTCTGATCAATAAGAAATTTTCGGGCAAGGTTAAAACAAGAGACAGGAATGGTTTCATCCTGTCATAAAATACATGCGACATTTACACTAAATAGATAATATTTCTGTATCAGACCGAAATGATTACACAGACAGAGAAAACATACCAAAAGCTACAAATGATAAAAATATAAATACACAAACATACAATTATTAACAACAAGTCACAGATCACAATGTACTTAATCTAACTATGATCAGCATATTTGGCAAGATAGTACTTTTTAAGAGTTGATTTAAAGATATTCAAAGAGTTAATAGTTTTTATATTTGAAGGTAGAGACTGCCACAGTTTAGCTGCAGAATAATGAACACTGTGCTCCGTTAACGTTAACCTGTGACGACCAATAACTGGATCAGAAGCATGCCTAGTTTCAGAGGGTAAGTTGGAGTAGTTAAAATTAGTTCTATTTCTAAACAAATACACAAGCAATTAATAATTATAGAGATCATCTAATTTCAAAATACCTGTGATATAGAAAAGGGGGTCAGTGTGGACTAAGTACTCACTGCCGGTGATGATTCTTATTACTCGTTTTTGGAGCATCTCAATAGTATGCAAATGAACACCATAAGTTCCACCCCATAGAATATTTCCGTACATTAGATAAGGGTAGAACAGACTATAGTATAAACTGATTAAAGACTTTTGTGGTAGGAACTCTCTTACTTTGTATATAATGCCAGTCACCTTAGATAACTTTCTACACACTATATCAATATGATCTCCATACTTCAGTCTGCTATCAATGGTAAGACCAAGAAATGATACACTCTCTGAGAAGTCCACTCTGACATCATTCACAATCAGACTGCGTGAGAGGTCGACATCATACATTCTATTCGAGAAAAGGACCGCACCAGTTTTTTCAGCGTTCAGTGCCAATCTGTTTGAAATAGACCACGATGAGATAGACTCCAGCTCCCTATTCAGAAGACTACATAATTCCTGGAAATTTTAACCTGAAGCAGAGATAGTTGTATCATCAGCAAATAAGATAGATTTCAAGAAAGGCGAGATATTGGAAAATTCATTGACATACAAAACAAACAAAAGCGGCCCCAACACACTTCCCTGAGGTACACCAATCGAAATACTACCATAACGCGAATAAGAACTGCCGACTTTAACACACTGTCTACGGTTTTTCAAGTAACTCCTAAACCAATTAAGAGTCACACCACGAACACCATAGGCTTCCAGTTTGGAAAGCAAAATACTGTGGTTAACGGTATCAAATGCTTTTGAATAATCAATAAAGACACCAAGAACGTGCTTACGATCTTCCAAATTTTCACAGATGTGCTCAGAAAAGTTCACAATCGCATCCACCGTCGACAGACCTTTGCGGAATCCATATTGTCTGTCACTGACAACATGCAAGCGATCAGTGAAAGAAATCAAACGCTTGGCAACACATTTTTCAAATATCTTGCTAAATAATGGAAGAATCGAAATTGGTCGGTAGTTACTAATATCAGTTTTGTCACCTTTTTTAAATATTGGTAGAACACAAGCATCCTTAAAGATATCAGGAAAAACCCCACACGAAACAGACATGTTCACAACAATGGAAAGTGGGTAACTCAAAATGGAACAACAAGACTTCAACACCTTCACCGAAATAGTATCAATATCATACTTAGTATTTTTCAAAGACAAGATAACATCACTTACTTCATTTTCTGATACTGGATCGAAGAACAGTGAATGAACATTATAATTGATGAAGGAAAGCGGGTTAGCAGAAGAGGCTGGCAGTGACTCACTAAGCACGGATGCAGCTGAACAAAAATGATCATTGAAACACTGGGCAATAACCATGGGGTCAGAAATAACATTACCATCCCTATTAACAGATTCAATTACATGCTTAGTACCACCAAATGAAACAAGTTTACGTAAATAAATCCAAGTTCTCTTCATATCATTAGTGCTACTCTGAAATCGGTTTCTATGGTAAACTACCTTAGCCTTATGCACAATACCATTTACAAAATTACGAACTTTTCTATTTTCAGCCTCGGATAGTTGACCCAGCTTGCATTTTTTAAAGCAAATAGATTTATACTTAATATGTCGTAGTATATCAGATGTAAGCCAGGGTTTACAAATACGTTTTTTACTTATCCTCTTCTTTTTCAGTGGAAAACATTTACAATAAATATCGTTAATAGTTTTTAGCAGATACACAGTAGCATTGTTGACATCAGTAAACCCATTCAAATGATCCCAGTTAATAGACAACATTTCATTCTTAAATTTACTTATCGTTACATCATTAACAAGACGAAACTTAACTTCAACTAAATCATCTAGTCTTCCTTTCACCCATTAACATTTCCCTAGATAGAGTTATAAAAGTAGTACAGTGATCAGTTATATTATCCAAGATAATGCCAACACAATTACTGTAATTAGAAGAAAAGTTTATCCAAATATGGTCAAGCAAAGATGGTACATGGTTCAAATTTGAAGAGGGAAACCTAGCAGGTTTGGTAATAACCGGCACATAGTTAAATGCTCTCATCAGAGCAGCAAAATGAGCTGTGTCATTATTGTCAAGATCAAGCACATTTATATTAAGGTCACCCAACAAACAAACATCACGTTTAAATAAGTTACAAGATAGTATATCATAAAAAGTATTACAGAAGTTCAGTATACTATCGGAGTGAGGTCTGTATATGGCAATGGCGAAAAATTCCAGGGACAAGAGACACCTGTACTACACACGACTCTATCGTATTATTCACAATGGAAAACTCATCTAACTTACAGGTGGTAAATACTTCGCGAACAAAAACAGATACTCCACCACTCCTCCTGCCACATCTAAAGGAGTGGAAAGACTTATAACCTTCCATATCTACAGGTTCACTAAGCCACGTTTCTGTCAGCACAATAATGTCTGGGTTAGCATTGATGGTAGACAAAAAAACCTAGAAAAGAATCAAAATTTTTATCATAACTCCTAATATTCAAACTGAGAATGATAATATCATTGTTGGTAAATGTGTCCTTCACATTGCCAACCGAGTAATAAAGTGAATTCCTATCCCCAAGTCCAGGATAGAGTTGATTTATGAAGTTACTATCAGGATCTAAATCCCTAAATAAAGGCAAATTATTGTCTTGGACAGCAGTCATAAGTAAATAAATACAAGGAAACAGCTTTGAAACTTACTACAATGAAAAACAGTACCTGGAATACAAATTAAAATCTCAAAATACACAATAGACCACCCTAACAGAACATACACACACGCACACAAGTGTACCAAAAACACACTAATACGTACACAAGACATATATGAAACATGTATACAAAAGGAGTCGTATTTGATTCACAGAATGAGGCTAGCTGGTGGAGTTTAATTAAACATAGTGAAACCCTATGCCCATTACTTTGAACATAAAATGAACATATGAATTCAAAACAAAACAAACAATTTAACACGAATAAACGAACTAGTAACGTACGCACGACTCCTGTGCACAATGAATGTAATGAATGAGTGAGTGTAGAAGCCTGTGTAAGTACAACCTGATAGTGCCGGTGATAAGTCTAGCAAAAAACTAATTAAGGTAGAAATTCCTTACTTTCACCAGCTTATGATATCACTATCAGTTGTGGGATTTTATTAAAATCTGAAATAGTTTTTATATGGTTTATAAACCACTCATACTGTTTCCTCTGTATTATTTTATACTTTAATTTAATTAAATGAAGGTTACTATATTTATAGAATAAATCACGAGATTTTTTCTATTGTTTTATACTCCTTCAAGTTAAAAAACAAGTGCAATTAATTACCCCAATATCTGAGTGTGATGAATTACCCTGGTCGACTCTACTAAAATATAATATTTGGATATTCTGTATTTGTAAATCAATGATAGGATTTAAATTACTAAGCTGACATGAATATGAGCAGTTGGTGTTTGTTCTTTTAAATAATTTACATCCTGACAAAGATTTCTTTCTTTTCAGTGTCTCCACACACCCCAGTGTCTCCACACACCCTGTTCCTAGCTCATGGCCAAAACTTTTCCAAATTAAAGAGAACACGATGTCTCTCTCCCTTAGAATGCTCTTTCTAGAGGCAACTTTCTTACCAGAATGGAATTGAGCAACGTGTTGGATTTTCTCTACCAACAAATAACTGTTTATACTTAGTAAGTTCTATTGATTTAATATTTCACTTCATGCTATAGTTATCAAACTAGATAATTCTTAACACTTATGAATATTGATAATTCAAAGAGTTTTCCTTCCATCAAAAGTTATAATAAACCAGATCATTATTCTAATTGTTATCTATTCATTTTCTTTTTTAGTTATCCTACTCCTAGTAATTATGAAGAGGTCACATCTGCCTTGCTGTGCAAATATCCTCACCTTTTGGATGGATGCAATTTTGGTGATGCGAAAGTAAAAAAATGATGCTTTTAAATTTTTTATTCCCAGGAATAATTACTTTTTAGTTTCTTAAATCTTCTCAAAACATTATAATTTGTCTCTCTATTTAAGGAAATTCACGTCAACGTCATGACAAGAATGTCAAGGTAGTGGCCCAAAAGAGGCAAAGAATAAGTGATCAAGGAACATTTGTAGATAGTACCGAAAAAAAAACTCAAAAAAAATTACGCCCGCTTTTGGCTCTGCGCAATATTTACCAAGCAAACCAGATATAGAGGACGAAGACTCTGTTCTCCGTCACAATTCCTTCCTTAAAACAGAACTGAAAAAGTCCTCCATTGACAGTAGAAAGATTGAAATCTCCATGAGAAGCACTTTTTATAATAGGAGACATCTTGTTATAAAAGAAAGGTGTTCTCTTATTAGTCTGAAGGAGATGTACCCAGTTCTCTTTGATGCAGTGCAGGTAGCTATGCTAATTACTTGCAATAAGAACTGTTTCTTTTATATTTTAATATCTGTCCAATTTGGAAGAAGCTAGCTACATAAAAATAAATATATCTCTTCTCTACTCTTCAGATCATGTGCGAGTTCATTCGGATAACAGAAGTAGATATACAAACTTCACTTCGTGTCCGTCTGACTGAACAGGCTGATGCTCTCTTGAAAGTTTCGGTCTGGTGTATGAAGAAACGGACACAGGTAAATAACTTAATATTGTTTGAGGAAAAAATATTGAATTACATTTGTTAAACTAAATATAGCTAGCTATCTATTATAATTATGCATCTTTTTGATAAAATATGTTATTTACAGAGATAAAAGTCTGTTTGGCAATCAAGCAGATCCCAAAATTGCTGAAGGATTCTGTGGACTTCAACAAAAAATCGGAGGTATGTTATTTGTAATTTATGTATGCAAAGTAGGTATATACTCTTTGTTTCTAATTATGGTGGTTGCAAATTTTAGATATTAATAGCTACCTCTTTTAATTAATCCTCCTGGATATTGCATATATTGATTAGCCAAAATATTAGGAATGGAACGATACTAAGATTTTCACCGATACCGATATCCCAAATTTTCACCGATACAGATACCTAGACTTTCACCGATACCGATACTTTGATTATTTAAAGGAGATTAATAATTTTAAAAATTAGGTTTGCCTATCTATTTGAAATCATTGTTACATTAATCAAAATTAAAATTTTAATTGTATAAGATAATAAATTATATTATACATTTTTTAAATACCAGTGGTATCGGCACTTTTTGCCAATACCGCTACTGAGTAGCTAGCGATACCAGAAATAATGCTGATACTGAGTACCGATACTTCATCCCATCTCTATAAAATATGTATAGTTACGAGTAAGATGAGTTATTGTTAGATATTTACAGGATTTAGGATTGGAAGAAGTTGAAATACATCAGATTTGGTAATGTCTATCCATTTCTTTCTTTTATGTTAATTAAAAGTTTTATTGTTAATATACATAATTTGTAATTATTCAAATCTTTATTATTTCCATCAATTCCTCTTCATTACTGATGCATGAGCTTTTGATATATTATTTGTTTTGCCATTTTGTATCATCATAAACTGTTTATTTTTCAGATTGTTTTCCTATGCTCTTCTTTGAGGTAGATGCGGGTAACCCGAATTCCGAGGGTGCTCTGTATGCCGAGGGGATGCTTATATGCAAGTTTGACGGGTTAATTACGGGACTCTCTGTTTGGCTTGCATCATACTATGTGTTTGACTGCTGCTACCTGTAAGGAATTGATTTATTTAATCTAGAAATTTATTAATTATCATTTATTTATATATGACTGTTGGTATCTAGGATATAGAATTTTGTATAAAAGGCAACTATTTCTCTAATAAATTATCTTTTAAGATTCAACTGAAATTTGACTATTTACACTACCCACCATCATGTTGCAGAACTCTCCGGTTTTTTGCAGAGAGAAATTATAGGTATAAAAGATAAAAGTAAAGTGTCTCTAGTCAGCAACAATTTAATTCAGAAATTAAATATAGTAAACGAGCATATTGCAAGACTTGTTGATGTATAATATAGTTTCAGTCAGTAGAAATAGGTCACAGAGTTTAGTTAATTGAATAGAACTACATAGTGAGTATAGTGAGTTTCCCTTTGGCTGTGAATATATTGTAATTGTATTATTATTACCTTTTTTTTTAATACTAACTACTTGCAGTTTTAGAGGATAGCACTATAGGGGTAATGATCTTAAGACTTGTAGGACTAGACTAGACTCATAGGCTTCATTTACCTTCATCATTTCATTTTTCTTAATTCATGAACACAGCCGCAGTTTTCTATGTTTCTTTTGTCACGTTCCGTGTTAAGTGACCATATTCTCGAAGTAACTTTTCTCCGTCCATAAGCATTGCTACCGACGGTGATGAGTGAATTTTCTCATGGAGTCTCTTTTCTATTTGAATGCTTCTTAGAGTCCTTTGTATTTTTCTTTTGATGAAAACGATTTGGCCTTTGGTTTCAAAGTTGATGTTAAATCCATACTAACTGATTATTTGACTAATAAATAATTCATTAGGTAGTTTAACATCTATTTTGAAACCAAAGGCTAGATCACTGATGTCAAAATGAAATTAAATGCAAAGGACTGGAAAAGCAGTCAGAAAGAAGAATAGCTAACAAGGTCACCTACCACCAGTCAGTGACAATGCTCATGGATGGAGAAAAGCAAACTTCCATGCAATAATAGTTAGCTACTATACTGTGATAATGGTCATCACTATTTGATTCTTTGTAGCTAATATAAGGATTTATTTAATTTTTCTTGTCGATAATAATTAGCTACTATACAGGGTGGCGCAAAAAAAGGAAACCCATTTTTAAATTAGTTTATCTTACAAAATATCAAACCTAGAAATTTTCTAAAAAGACAGTTTCATTCGTTTACTTTTATCTATCTTGATAATCTGTTAAAGAGTTACGACTAAAATTAAACATTCTGCAGCGAATTAAAAAAAGATAAATAAAAAGGGCTTGCGCGAGGACAAAATATACGAAGAAAAAAAATCATAAAAAGTTTAATTCATTTTATATGGATGTAAAACAATAAATTCTACTATTTTTTGTAACAAATAAGAGAAAATAAAAATATGAATTACCACTTGAAAGTTGGTTTTCGATATAAAATTGATATCTTCATAAAATCATTTATCTCCTATTCGAAACTCTCAAAATGCAGCTTTCAAAAGAACAAACTAGTTTTTGTTGTGACAAATTTTTAAACAATGAAAGCTTTACACAGGTTGAACCTCATTTTGATCATAGCTTTCTGGAAAAATATTTACCAACTATAAAACCAACCATATTAAAAAAGGTTAATCAGTTCAAAAATGAAGAAACCACTTTAAATTTGAACCAAAAATTGGTTCAAAAGAAGAAAATGTCACAGGAGAAAAGAATGAACACATGAAAAAATTAATCTTAATTATTATCAATCAGAAAGTAAGGATTAGATATCATTCAAGAGACATTGCACCGAATTGTTAAACATGATGTAAAGTATCATCCTTTCAAGAAGCATGTAGGCTAGAATTCTTGGAAATTATTTACGGCACCGTCTAAATTTTGCGACTAAATTTTGCGAAACTGTTTCTGCAAAGAAATTCACATTTTGTAAAGATATCGTGATTGGTGATAAAGACGTATTTCCATGAATGAAAGAGTCCATAGTTAAAACGTTAATTGAATTAAAAATAGTATGTAATTTTTACTACTACCGTATGGAAATAAATTATTCCTATTATGAACTTTTTGTGTTTATTGTCCTGGTGCAAGCCCTTTTTATTTATCTTTTTAAATTCGCTGCAGGATGTTTAATTTTTGTCGTAGCTGTTAACAGTTTATCAAAATAGACGCATAAAAAGTAAGCGAATTAAAATGTTATTTTAGAAAATTTCTAGGTTTGATAGTTAGTAAAATAAACTAGTTTGAAAATAGGTTTTCTTTTTTTGCGTCACCCTGTACTGTGATATTAGTCATCAGTCACTATTTGATTCTTCGTAGATAATATTAGGATTTATTTACTTTTTCTTGATAATAAATTTTTAGCTACTATATATACTGTGATAATAGTCATCACCATTTGATTCTTTGTAGCTAATATTAGGATTTATTTACTTTTTCTTGTCAATAATAGTTAGCTACTATACTGTGATAATAGTAATCAAGGCTTAAATCACAATAATAATATATATTTATACATGGCTATTGATGTCATATTAAAAAATAAAATGAAATATATCCCATATGCATGTTAAAATACAAAATAAAGAAATTCGTGGACGAATTGTCCGTGGACAAAATGTCCTAGACCCATCCACGATACATCTCATCCTGGAAGGAAGATTTCTGTGTCTATGATAAAGCAGAGATTCAACTGGCCAGGCATGGATAGTTTGGTGAAAGACGACTATGTAGCCAAATGCATAGGGTGTCAGCAAGCAAAAGTGTCTCTGCATACAAAGAGTTCGCTCTCTACGTTTAATCTGCCATCTGAGAGATTTCAGACCGTTCACATAATCACATAGACATTGTCCCAGCAAACATGAATGTATCTATTCGATGTCTAAACGACTCTGTATAACCTCTCTTCCGACATCGAATACCAGTAACAAATTAAGACATGTGACATCAAGTAGACATCAATCCGATATCCGTTTGCACCGCTAAACTGCATCATATCAAGTATATTTGACATCGAAGCGATACCGTTATAACAGTGTTCAATAGAATGATAAATTACGACGTCCAACATACATAGGGATTCTGCATTATATATCAAATATGCTTCGAAACGATATCCACTTGCATCCAATAAATAAATATAGAAAACTCTTACTTCATTGATATAACGTACTGTACGTTTAGATGCCTATCAATTCGATTAATGTTACATATAAATTAAATGAGAAGAAATTAAGTGATCTGTCCAGTAATCGATCGTGGGTCCATCCGTCCTCGTGCCTGTACCTCTGTAACTTTGCCACCGTGGATACATTTACCTAAAAAAAAATTTTGATATTAAACGACCCGGAGATACTTGAAGATATTATAAAGTGAATAGAACAGTACAGGCAAGAACCGCTTTTATAACCAAAATCACAACTTATTCTTATTACAAATAATAATGAGTTGGTCAAATTTTTATATAATTGTAACTCCTTAAAAATTTCGTTCTCTTTGAGTTCAAATTAAAGAAAATGTTTTGAGGCCACGACTTAGAATGCAGATGAAAGCTCTGTGATGAAAGTTCAAAGTAATGAATGCATTAATTAAAATTTGACCATAGTTTAACTCTCACTCAGTAAATATAGGTCATAATTAAAGAATGATAGAAAAGATACTAAGATGGATGAATTAGTATCTTTTCTATCACTCTTTAAGATTAAATTTGATGTCATTTGTATACAGGAGACTTGGCTTAATGATTCCACTGTAGGTATGATAGATATGAATATGTTTAATTTTCATGGTATTAATAGAAGTGATAGACGTGGAGGCGGAGTAGGAATATTCGTTCGCACTGACTGGTTTTGTGAATTGTTAGATCAGGTATCGTTTAGTCGAGATAACATAGAGTGTATTTTTCTCGTTGTGTTGTTGGTGATAGGAAGTTAATTATTGGTGGTGTATACAGACCCCCTAGTGGGAATGTTGATGTATTCAAAACTGATTTGCAGGGAATTATAACACATTTAACAAATATGAGATCGAATGAAATATTTATATGTGGGGATTTCAATATCAATATGTTAGATGGGTCCGGTGAGGCAGATGTGGGTGATTTCTCTAACTTGATGATGTCTAATGCATTCTTTCCAGTTATTACGAAACCATAGAGATTTAATAACTCGAATGGCACTTGCACATTGTTGGATAATATTTTCATTAGAAATCCATTAGCTTATGAATCGGGTTTGATTTTGTCAGGCATTTCCGACCATTATCCAGTATTTATATTGTATAGAAATTGTCTTGTTAACAATAACGGAAATAAAAACTTAGGTATTACGTTGTTCTATAGATGATGCCTTGAAACGACATAATTTCTCACAAATTGTGAATGGTAATAATGTAGAAGATAGTTTTGTGCAGTTTAATGATGTAATTATGAAATATTTTGATGACTATTGCCTTGTAATAACAAGAGTTGTTTCCCATAAAAATGTCACAAAGCCATGGATAGATAGTGACATTAGGAGGTTGATTGTAAGACGAGATAATTGTTATAAATTGTTTAGGTCAGGTGTAATGAGTTGGGACAGCTATAGGAGATATCGAAATATGGTGACTGGGGTGATTAGGAGAAAACGGAGAAATTACTTCCATGCTAAGTTTGATGAACTCAAATGTGATCTTAAGAGAACTTGGTCTTTGATTAATGATATTATTAAGCCTAACTCTGGACGAAATCTTAAGTTTATAAAGAAACTCATGGTAGATGGTTCATATGTAGAAGATGATAGAGATATTGCTAATGTAGTAAATGATTACTTCTCAAGTGTTGGTCAAAATATTGCTAACTCACTGAGTGGTGGTGTAGATCCTGTAACTTTTCTTCGAGGTAATTACTGTAACTCATTCTTTTTCACACCGGTAACTAATCTTGATGTCAGTAAATGTATTTCTTCTCTTAAAAATAAAAAAAGTCGCGTACAGGACCTACCGACAACTATCCTCAAGCAGTTATCGGAGGTAATTTCTCCATTATTGAGTCATATTATTAATTCATCCTTAACCAAGTCAATATTTCCAGATATGTTAAAGATAGCCCCTGTAGTGCCGTTCCATAAGGGTGGTGACCCAGCAGAGATAGGTAACTATCGCCCTGTATCTTGTCTTCATATTCTTTCAAAAATATTGGAAAAAATTGTTTATAACCAACTTTATTCTTATCTGGAAAGTAAGGAAATATTAAGTAAGTGTCAGTTTGGTTTCAGAAGAAACTGCGGAACATCGCAGGCTTCATTGAAGCATACTAGTTACATTCACGATAACCTAGATAAGAATAAAATAGTATTTTCCCTATACCTAGAATTTAAAAAAGCCTTTGATTCAGTGGAGCATGAAGTTCTGCTGCAGAAATTGTATTTTTATGGAATCAGAGGCACCTCATATGAATGGCTAAAGTCTTATCTTAGCAATGGGAAACAATTTGTAAACATTAATAATGTAAATTCTGGTCTTAGAAATCTTACTCACTCAGTTCTGCAGGGAAGTAATTTGGGGCCTTTACTTTTTCTAGTTTTGATCAATGATTTACCTTTGTCAACGGATCTCTTTCAATTTACCTTATTTGCTGATGATTGTACCATGTCTTGTGTCATCGATAAGGATAAAATTTCAGAGGCACATGAGGTAACTAATTCACATCTTGCTCGTGTAAATGTTTGGCTGTGTTCCAATAAAATTAGAATTAATGCTTCAAAGACGAAATATTTATTGTATTCTTACAGAAATGTGTTTAACTTGAATTCTGAAATTGTAATTGGTAATGAGATAATTGATAGGGCAGATAGAATAAAATTTCTGGGTGTTGTTTTGGATGACAGATTAACCTATAAATTCCACATAGATAATATTTGTAGAAAGGTTTCATGTTCTTTGGGTGTCATGTGTAGATTGAAAAAATTTGTGCCGCGGTCCGTTTTATTGTCTCTCTACTATACAATGATTCATCCATATATATCATACTCAATAGAAGTGGGGTATACTTCTCCAGCATATCTTTCTAATAAGGTCCAGGTTCTACAAAAGAAAGCTGCAAGATGTATTCACTCACTAGAATATAATGCACATTCAGAATATTACTTCAGGAATATGAAACTTTTATCAATATCACAAATGTACAAATTTGCAATTTATATATATATGTACAAAACTATAAATATTCCTAATTTCAACAGTGATTTACTTGGTAGTTTACAAACTTTAGATTCACAGCACAGTCATCAGACGAGAAATGGAAACCTTTTTATTATTCCACGTTACAGTAGGGTAAAATCGGAGGCCTCGATAAATTATATTGGTATCAAGCTGTACAACTGTCTTCCAGTTTTTCTAAAAGATTTGTCTAGTATTAATATGTATAAGAGGTCAGTTAGGAAATATCTCTTACAATAGTTTTTTTTTGTTTGTTTGTTTTAATTTTATCTCGTTCAATTATATCAATAAACTAGTCATTTCATAATATATTTAGTGTCATATGGTCATGTCTCACTTAGACACAATGATATGACTTTCTTTTAATGTTTAATTTTATATGTATATTCATGTGCTGATTGTTTAATAGTAGGTTTCCCTTGAAGCCATAGGCTTAATTGGGCCAAGTAGTTCTATTCCTTTATGTATGAAAATGTATCTTGGGAGGACAGAATCCCAGCTGTCTTCTTTTAATGTATGGGAATTACTTGTAAATATACTATACTATAATTGTTGAGTAATTAGTTTTATATTTTGACTTATGTGTTTCATTGAACAAACAGGAATTTTTTGCTCTGTGAAATATTTTTAGCAGTAGAGAGATGTTATAAGTTATTAATAGGGTCTATATTTTCGAACACGTGATAAAGGAAAATATAATAATTATTATTTAACTACTATTTAATTAGTAACATAATAGCTGAAGGCATGATACCAATTGAAATATAAGTTAAATAATGATTATTGTATAGATTTATTGAGTCCGATTACCACTTTAAGTTTAATTATCTATAATGATCACTGAATTTTAATCGTCTCATTTGCAGCTTTTGGCACTAGGTGAAAGCTCAAGTTATGGGATTTGGGGTTCCGCAGTTTACGTAGAAAAATTATTTATGTAATGATTTTTATTTCCAAACTTGTATATTACGTACTGGTATCATGGATACAAATTTAAGTAAGAATTGAATAATGATAATTATTATATTTATATCTTACATATTCGAATTAAAATGTGGAACCGTCCGATAACACAGAATTTCCTCTAAAATGGAACATGTTAAATAGCCTATCAACTGTTAATTATTTACATTTAGTATAGGTTTAACGTCTGCTTCGGAACCAAAGGCCATGTTGCTGACGTCAAAAGGAAATTAAATAGATGGGACTGGAAGAAGCAGTCAGAAAGGAAAGTGGCTCCATGGACAAAGTCACGATGCTCATGGATGCTGAAAAGCTACTCCGTGAATGCTGTCACTTACCGAGGAATGTCACAAAAATGGTCACAAGCACCTCTGGCTGCACTCAAGGATGGAAGAGGTGATAGTAAATGAAGTCTACGAGCCTACCTAATACAAAATCTAAGACCTCGTACGTAATTGTAGAGCATAACCCTAGCGCTATCGTCCTAAACTGCATGGAGAGGTAAAAACACTTTAAACATGGTAAACATAAAATAGACAATACATAATCCAAATTACAACAGTTTGGGTCCCAAGGGACGCCACCCCACTTCTCTTCTATTCACCAAAGACAGCTTCAGGAACCCCTCGGGGCTTATTTACAATAAGCAGTTTAGAATAGATTCATAACAATAAATGCACTGGCCTTCGAAAAATCACTTGATTGGTTATCCATTCATTTTCACGGTACTGGAGGAACACTTTTCAACAACCGATGTTCCAATATCGCTTACTTTACGTTGATCCATTGTACAATCGCACTAGCATGCCAAAATTCCCGATCGTACCTTCACAACTGCCGTAGTCCCCTATAAGTGTATTAATTATTGGGTATAGTTTAAAGGGAGCTTTACGTACGTTATAGAGAAAGGTACAATCCAATTGAATAGAAATAATTCTTACATTTCTATACGTATTATAAAACAGGAAGATAAGAAAATGAATTTCCAAATTTGAAACGATTTTTTGAAAACTACTTATCTGTTTTCGCACTTCTGGTCGAAGTATAAATTCAGATATCGTTTGGAAACGGACATGCCGACGTCAAGATGATGCTGTTATAACCATGTATCGGTTTTAGTGTTTCTACTCGAAATGTAAATTCAGGTATCATTTAGAAACAGACATTCCGATATCTACTATGAGTTGAAATGGATGCTAAGTCGATACCCACAGTTATTGCAACGAAATCGACAGCAAACGGCATCGAATCGACATTCATGTTTGTTGGGGTGGGTCCTCTGCAGCCTACAAAATTACCCAACGAGACTTATCTGAATTCTGCGAGATACGTTCTAACGTCAATAGATCGTGCAAAGAGATGGATTAGTCGTTTCGAAGATCCGCTGCATGTTATAACTGACCGCGGTATTCAGTTCGAATCCGAACTATTCTCAGAATTATCCAGTTTGATAGGATTCCATAGACTGCGTACTTCAAGTTATCATTCACAAAGTAATGGAATGGTGGAAAGACTACATAGAACTCTCAAGACGACACGTAAAGAATCATTGTTACTAGCTCTACCTATTGTGCTACTTGGCTTAAAAGCCGCTCCGAATCAAGATAATTACTCCATGTTTCAAGCAGTTACCGGACCTAATTTATTGATTCCTCTTTCAATTCTAAGTAACGAAGAGAGAACTTTTATTAGTGCAACTGTTAGGACTCTATCTACTGAAATATCTAAATTCTGTTGGACATGATCAGTGTTGCTGAAAATTATGTACCAAAAGATCTTGAAACATGATGTCACGTATGGCTACGCACTGACAGGGTACGTCGATCTCTTGAGCTTCTGTATTGTGGACCTTATGAGGTTATCAACAGGTTACCGAAGGTGTTTGTAATCAAGAATAATAACTTGTTTCAAACTGTATCCATTGATAGACAAAAGCCGGCTGTTGTACCTAAGTGTGATAAAGTTAAAGAGTCTAAAGTCCCGTTTACACGCTACGATAAATTGGAGCGATTTATTGAACACAGATCGTAACAATTTATCAGATGATCGAAGCAGTGTATACATGCAACGATTTTTACTCCAATATTTTTATTTTTCACTAGCTGTCATGGAAGAAACATAATGGAGAAACATAATGCTAAACACATTTGGAATGTGTTTAGCATTATATACCCAGTAAACAATGCGGCATCGAAATGACATCATCTGGATACAAGGCTTTTCTCGAAATGAATTCGAAAATAGAGCTAGAATCCGCTCTCTGACATCGTTTTGGCTTCAATTCGAAGATGCCGTGTACCACTAGACGGCATTGACAATACGTGTATTTCGAGAATGAAAATCACAATTTATGCGTCGAAAAAAGACGTTAATAAAAAGAAAATCTTTGCTACTACCATAGGGAATCTGTATCGAACCGACGTCCGGTTATACTGATTTCTAATATGCTTCGAAACGATATCCACTCGATATCCAATACGCAAATAAAAAAGTTCAAAATTTTACTTTATTGCTTATAATTTTCTTAGGTTGAGTACATATCAATTAAATAATGTTAAATACAAACTAAATGGGAAGAAATGAAGTGAACTGTCCGGGTATCGAACCTGCGTCCATGCAGATATCCTGCGGTCAGGTACATGTACTTTGGCACCGTGCTACCGTGGATGCATTTTACCAAAAAAAAATTGATCTTAAACGACTTGGAGATACTTTTAAGTGAATATTACTATATAGACAATCACCGCTTTTATAACCAAAATCACAACTTATTCTTATTACAAATTGTACATAATAAGATGGTCAATTTTTTATAAAATTGTAACTCCTTAAAATTTCATTCTCTATGAGTTCAAATTAAAGAAAATGTTTTGAGGCCATGACTTAGCTAATTAAAGATGAAAGCTCTGTGATGAAATTTCAATGAATTAATGAAAATTTGACCATAGAGTCTCACTCAGTAAATATAGGTTAGTAATTAGTTCACTCGAGTAATGAAGGACCTGAGTTATGAAGTATTTTCAAATTTGTTTCAATTATATAAAACGATATACGTCGTGAATTTCGTCCTAGTTCTCACTCAAAGACTGTTATTTTCTCCCAAGATTTTAATCATAGAAAAGAATCCGTGTCTCTGAGCTAAGAAGTGGCTCTGAGTAATGAAGAAACAGAAATTTAATAACTCAGGAGTTTCACTGTATTTTTACAAGATTAAAACAGACGGCAGAAAATATGAGACTCATAACAGCTTTTCTATAACTTATACACGCTAATTTTCTTCCTTTAAAAACTTTTTTTTACTAATTTTCTTCGATGTATTAAAATATATATTGATTAGATATCTAAAATAGGAGATTTATGATATCGATTTCAGGGGTTTCTCATGTATCGATTCCATTAAAATTAATTTATAAATTTAGATATTCGCTGTCCCAGCTTTGAATTCGACATAAGAAGATATCGGATCGATAGACCGTTGTTTATAGGGTATTTAGCTAGATTGTAACGATTTCTTGGAACCCTGTTTACACGTTCAAATTTGTCGTTACGATTCGTATAAATTTGAGCCTGCTGGCTCCAAACACACAATCTAATTCCAACTCCAATAAATCGCTAAGATATCTTGTTTACACGTACTGATAAATTGTAACAAACTATTCATTACGATAAATCGCTCCAATTTATCGTAGCGTGAAAATGGGCCTTAATCCTATAAAATTAACTCCGGTCAGTATACCCTCTACTGATAATGTTATTTCTACTCCACGTAGAACAAGATCTGGAAGAAAAGTAACTTTTAGGCAAAATGAAGATTTTCATTATTCAGTATAAATGTTTCCTTGTAAATTAAAAAAAATGTATTCCTGAATTGTTCTTAGGTTAGCTCATCCTTCCAACTCGTTGATTTCATCAACTGGCGGGGGAGTGATGTGGAGACCACTTACATTTTTTTTCATGTCTCTAATTTATAATCATTTCTTAAATTCAGAATTTTGTTCAGAGAAATCTTGTTCATTTCGGTAACACTAAATCTACTTAACGTCTGAATGTTTGTTTTCACTAAAATTATTAGTCTATCCATTTCAGTCGAGTGAAGTTCTAAGTTTTTCATGCTCTTGTTTAAATCTTAAATATTTGTTACGTACTTGTTAAAAGTACTAGTATTCATTCATTATCGCCTTATTCTAATTATTTAAATAGTAAAGTAAATGAGACTCAAGCTATTGCAACTTACTGAACTATATTAGTATGGATTGAGAATTTGTGATTTAGGCTGAATTTAACTTTTTTTTCATTCAGTTTCAGACTTACTAGATCAGTGATTTTATAACTCTCATTATACAGGGCAACTATCCTCCATAATTTCAGTAGATTCACTCCCCTAATATTATGGTAAGTTACCAAACGTTTGTATCCTGATTGTAATGATTATATTTAAATGTGAATATATATATATATATATAGTAAGGTAACTAGTTTTCAATTATTCTATTATACTAGCGATTGGAATTTTTGGTTATTAAGTCATTTGAATAATTTGATAACTATTCATGGTGAAAATTAACTTTCTTATACTAATTGTATGAAGCAATTTCTTGTCCTCTTTCTGAAGTCCTTTGTACTTCATATAATTAATAATAAATATATATTCATCTTGTGTATTTCATATCAATACTTTTGAATAAAAACTAAGTCTGGAAATAATGTTTCCAGGTGTCAATCTGAATCTCATCCAGTTTTCATTGCTCCACGCACCCCTTGTAAGGTTTCTCTTGCTACCAAATGCGATATTCATAATTATAAAATATTTTCAATTAATTATAATTCTGTGCTAATATGCAGTAATATTATATTATTGCAAACAGGTTACTGCGTAATTTGCTTTGAGGAGCCAATTCATCTCGCTTTTTTCCCCTGCGGCCACAAAGTGATCTGTGCACGGTGCTTCGAAACACTCAAAGAAAACCTCATATGTTGTCCGATTTCCCGCGATGAATATTGGTCGGCAGTGACGATACTTGAAATTTGATCTTAATAAATTGATTCCACTTCTACAGTTTCATTGTCACATAATTTATTCAATTATATTACTCCCAGAGCTCTATCCTGAAGCTGTTTGTGGTGAATGGAAGAGAAGGGCCCTGAGTTTTAGAAAATAGTGCTAATGTTATGCTCTTCAAATGTTTCCCATGTGCCCGTGTCAGTTTTAACCACATTTTTGGTAGGTGATTGAATTCACACACGGAGTAGCTTTTCTACATTCATGAGCTTGTCAACGACATAAAAAGTGACTGTTCTAGGAGCCACTTTCCATTCTGATTGCTTCTTCCAGTTCCTTGTGCATATGTTCCGAAGCAGACAAACTCCCTACTGGATTACTTATTCATTTCTATTTACAGTGTCAGTATTGGCTAATAGTACAAGGGCAGTGGTTCTTAACCTTTTTTGGAGGTACCGAACCCCACCAGTTTCATGAGCTCGTTCACCGAACCCTTAAATTAGGAAAATAAAATACTTTTTTTTTTAATTTAGTAGGTTTCTATTTTATTGATGGATAAAAATCTACATCTCTGTTGACAAAGAACTTTTTAAACATGAATTCATCACTAAATCCTAATAATGAAACATTTACATTGTAAATCAGTGTGACTTCTGCTGTTGTTTATTAGAGACCAGTTGAAAAATGCGCGGCTTAACCTTAGTAAGTGCCACTCTCATGTCATTTTCACAACAAAGCCTCTTTTTCTTTTGTATCGAGCATCCTCGAAAATGATTGCTCGCAAAGATATGTGGTAACAAACGGTATGAAAATATCTAGAGCTTTCTTAGCAATAACAGGATACCTTACTATTTGTTGACACCAGAACATTGACAGCGATGCTGTTCTGAAGAGTTGCTGTTGAATCTGGCTTTGCTGAATTTCAATGATTTCATCGAGGTATTCATCATTGACATCTGTTGTTTCAACACTAAACGTGAATGGCTGTCTCGCCCTTGCTGGATATGACTCTCTTGTAGGGAAGTATCCATAGAGTGACTTGGCCAGCTCATATAAGTGCGTGGAAATAGCTTGCTTCAGTTCTTGGGGTACAGATAGAACTTCGATCTCACTTTTACAATCGTCCAGCAGAGCGAAGTTATCGTTCTCTATTCGTCGTTCCCATAACGGCAGATTTTTTTGGAAAGCATTCAGGATGTTGACACCGGGTGTAGGTCATAAGCCCCCCGGTCAAGAGCCCCCCCGGTCACGAGCCCCCCTGTTTTTAAATCCTCATTTACCTATATTATTTAATCCTTATTGACACTTTTGTAGTTCATTACTGATTAGACATAAAATATATGTATATCGGGGGGCGTGCCGCCCCCCGAACCCCCCTGCCAAGTCATTAAACAATCATGAAGTATGCAGTACAACAATCTAGCGGATACAACAAACTACATTAGCAACTCTCAGTTATTTCTATTTAAGTAGTTCTTCATTTGTTTAACTAGGTAAATAAGGATTAAAAAACATGGAGGGGGGGGGCTCGTGACCGGGGGGACTCATGACCGGGGGGGCTCTTGACCGTACCCCGTTGACACCACTGCCTTCCATTTGCTGATTGAGATGATTAAGAGCTGCGAAGATATCAGCCATGTAAGCTAAAATGAGAATGAACTCAGAATTTTTGAAACAATCTGCATGACGATGTTGGTGCTCTTGCAAAAACAGGGATAATTCCACACGCAGGGCAAAGACACGATTCAGTACTTGTCACCGGGATAGCCAACGAACATTGGAATGGTACAGAAGTACCTCAAATTCAGAGCCCATTTCTTTACAAAACTCACTGAAGATGCGGTTCCTTTTAGCACTATTTCGCACATAGTTCATGCATTCCACTACAATTTTCAATACTTCTGCCAGCTTTGGAGGAAAGGTTTCTGTTGCCAACGCGTGCCTGTGCAAAATACAATGTGTAAAAAGTATGTGTGGTGCATCAGCTTTCACTAGTGCACTAAACCCAAACTTTCTTCCTAGCATGACTGGGGCTCCGTCTTAACAAACTGAAGAAACCATTTCCCACGAAAGTTTATTGTCTTTAGAGAAGTCATCCACAAGTTTCTTTACATCGACTGCCTTAGTTGTTTTTGTTGTAAGAGGCTTACAAAATAAAAAATCCTCCTTTAACACGTCGTCTTTCAAATAGCACATTAATACAGAAAGCTGTCTTTGGTTGGAAACGTCTGTGCTCTCATCGAGTTGGAGGCTGAATTTAACTGGGCTTGAAATCAGATCTGCAACTACTTGAGCCAGGATTTCTTTGTTCATGTCCTCTATTCTGTCGCTGATGGTGTCATTTGAAAGAGGAAGTTAGATACATAACCTAAGCCGCTTTCCCCAGAATGATATTTGCCATCTTCAACACAGCAGGTTTTACGAGTTTTTCACCAATGGTGTGTGGTTTACCATGTTTTGCAATCAGGTAAGCAACTTCATACGATGCTGTTAGGACCTGTTTATCAATGGGTTGAAAGCCGAGACAAGGCAGAGTAGACTTTTCACCGAATCCTGGCTCCTCTCTTCACCTTGAATTCCTTGTATTTTCCATCTCCATGCAGCTTAAGAAAGGTTTCTCTTAATTTCGCAGGTGCTAGACTAGAATTACTTAACTTGGCACTACAAATCATGCAGTTAGGACGCTGACTTCCCATCACGTTCCATTACACGTAAATCCATATTTTACATATTCACCCGACCAATTTTTTTTCTTGCTCGACATAGTTGTTAGTATGAAGGATTGAAAAGGAACTCTCACAACTTGCAATTCCTAACACAGTATGAAGATTTAGGAGACTCTTATGCCAAAAATCTCACATTGAACTGACCAATAGGGTTGCAGAAGAGATTTTGGAGCGTGACGTCAATGGCGGGAAAACTAACTAGGTTCAATATGCAAAATTGGTACAAGTTGACACTTAAATTCTAAATAAAGTTTAATGTTAATCTTTAATTAACGGGGGAACTGTATAAAATATAAATTGATTTAATAATAGTGTTGAATTATCTTGCTGATTAATATGAACCACTATGATTAAAACAAATCATCGTTCATTCTGGAATTACAATTCCACAGGTTGACTTTTATAGTTTGAAATATTTAAATTACCTTCGATCCAAGAGAGTGCTTGGAATTTCAATTCTAGTGAAAATTGGGTGTGTATCACCGAACCCCTGAAACTGTCTCACCGAACCCTTAGGGCTCGATCGAACCCAGGTAACCACTGTACTAGGGTAATGTTGTTCAACTAAAAGTTATTTTTTATTTTTACTTCAGTAGTCTTGAAGTTAATATGTTTTCATTTTGTAAATATCATGTACGAAATTAATCATTCATTATATATATATATATATATGATGAAGCCATTATCAAATTACTTCTACCATTGTAATTATGGTAAAAGGTAATATAACCATATTTATGATTTCAGTTGTTAAGCACCTGTCTGATCTTTTGGGTACTATTTCTTTCTTTTCACAATGAATAGGACGACGCCAAATTTAAAAATAGTGAAAAGTTTACATAGTCGTGTCAAATTATTCACGCACTGCAACGACACTACTATGTCATCAGCACTCGTTGAAGATCTTCTATCGGATGGTTTTAACTTCGTTCTAACTGCCAGATTTAAAAGTGATCCCCTAAAGCGCAGATATGGACACATTGGACAGTATCGTCAGATGAGCGGAGGAAGATTTCCGGTGTCATTAGAAGATGTAAATAAGTCGGATACAATTTTAAAATCAACAGTTTTGTCCAAGAAGGCTTTGATATTGATGACAATGTGAAGATTAATCAACATAATGATTTAGAATTTTAGAGGTTAAAAAATTGTAGACAGAATTCAAGGAAACGGTGCTGAATGTCAGAGGATCTATTGAACTTGAGAAGTATCAGACTATGTTGCTTGGAACATCGTTGTGATAATGTAGAAATACGTTGATGGATGATGTTGTTGTGGTAGGTTCTCCAGTAGCTCCCAAAAACTTTTCCAAAATCCATCTTCCCTCAAGTGGGAGGTACCGCATCCACAGATGCTCACTACTCCTCTCCTTCTCCCCGCAAAACTTACACTGTACCATACTCCTCCATCTCCTTATGGCAGAGGGTGGTGTCCTGCATCTCCTCCTGGTATCAGCGTCCTGTACCCCTTCTCCCTCAGCCTTCTGTCTATCTCTGATCCTCTTGTGCTCAGTGCTTCCCACCAACTTCAAAGTTCACCTGCCCCTGATACATCTCTCCTCCCTTTCACGTTCTCGTCCACAAGCTCATTGCCCTGCAATCCACTATCTCATTAAATAATTTAAGTATTGGAATCTATGAAAATCTAGGTATCGGCATGGTATCTGTATCGGTGAAAATTTTGGTATCGTCCCATCCCTAATACAGTATGTGTTATTAAATTAGGATAATCAAGGATAGGGTATAAAATAGTCTATTTGAATAGTTAACATCTATTGATCAAAAACGTAAAAAGAACCAAATATTATAGCACATGTAAAAAAAAAATGATAGCACAACTAATTAATATCTAAATGTAAACAAACTATTCAGTGAGTTTTCACTAATCACTCGAGAAAGGGAGTACTTTACAATAACAACACAGGAGCTGCGCACATGTTAACCAGCCAAATCTAACGTAATGACTGATTCCTATAAGCGAGCTGAACATATCACAAGTTGTCTCTGTAGAACCGGCTCCATGAAAAACAAGAACTTCTATAATTAATTTTTGCTCCTCTAAAAATAAATTACAGTGTACGTTTTTTGAATTGTCTTGCGCAATATGGGAACAATCGCCGGAAATCGCTTTACTATCCTTCATCTAAAGGCGCCTTTACACGAACACTGGTCAGTGCCATTATTCACCACACTGCCCACCAAGTAGCTCAGCGCCCTTTACACGAGCAGAATGTGCTTTGATGGGCACTGACACTTTATTTTCGTGGTGACAGTCACCTCTGTATATACCTTTGCATATATATATATATGTTTAAATATGTGTTAAAATATTTATTTTAATTCACCGTATCAGCTAGTGCACACAGTGTTTAATTCAAACATAAAGAGTTAAATTGTAATAATATAAAATCCAAATAATAAATTTAGATATAAATTTATACCTGTAGAGACCATACACGAGCTTATCAAGCTCATATTTAAATAATTTAATAGTTTACAGTGCAGTTTAATATTTTGCACAGACATCCTCTCTCTATGCCAGCACAATCGCTGCTCAGCTTCTGAAAGACGGTGGCACTTTGTGGTGAGCGTTCGCTCCCAGAGCGATAGCTTGGTCACCACCAAGTTTTGCAAAGGGTGGGGCGAGTAGCAAAGTGGACGTGGCATAGAGCAGTGTCACCACAAAGTGGCACTGGCAACTGAGCGTGTATAGGCTCCTTTATTAACATCTCTTGTTCATACAGATTCCTCAAATAAACTGGAGTTTTTCCTAATTTGTTTAAATTGCTTTATTTAGGCTCTTAGCATTATTTTGAAAATTAGTGATTAATTATCCAGAGATAAATAGAGCACCTAAAAAACTACGAGACAATGATTCAAATTTGAAAATACATTGATAATGAGTTAAGAATTAGAACCTAAAAAAAATGATGAGGTATAGGTACAGCAATCACACCGACTCGTTGCATTCAATGGTCGTGAGCTAATTAATAAATTTAATTTAAAAATAAGATATTGAGGATAATTTTCAGCCAGAAATGGGCTGACAAATACAATTAAAATTAGGACAGTAAGATTTTTGGAACTGAGCAATACACCTAATTATAGCAACATTTATAAGATAAATATTACAACATCTTGTTTTCTATGCTATGTTATTCAGCAACAATATCCTAATTAGAAGGAAGAAAATATAAAGAAATTAATGAATTTCTCTTCTAAAATTAATAGTGACAAGTTTTGTCAACAATATTGGAGGGTACGCTAGAAAATATTTTTACCGGCACATTTGTACGGCAGGAAACAAAGTGAAGCATAAATAATTCTGTTTAATATTTCAGTCAAAAATTAATTTCAGTCTGACGTCAATTTTGCATTAAACACAAAATCTCCATAAAAACGAACTTGGAAGAATACGAAAAAAAAATTGGATCCTAATAAAAGAAAACGGCTTAAAACAAGATCCATGCAATTTACGAATCATTCGGCTCATATTTTTAAAGTATGTTCCAACTTGGCTAAAAGTTCTGGTGAAACATAAAATCAATCATTAATATTTGCAGATACATTTGAAAAAGTGGAATTTACATAAACTATATTTTTTGAGCATTGAAAAAATTGCCCTTGGTATCAGGAGCAGCATAGTAGCGTCAACGCGGGCATTGCTCCTCACTTAGTGAACAAGTCCAATTATCTCTAAAACTATTACAGATAGAGAAGATCTGCAAGATCCAAAAAGAGGTAATCACGTACTCGATACATACAAAACTGCTCATCCCTATGACCAATGGGTAAATAGTTATTCAACTTTTTCCAAAACAAATTGCTACCCTGGCAAACAGGTCTAAGGTGTCCCTGTACCCCCCAAGCAATATTCTGCATTGCACGTTAATGGCCTGCACCCCTATTAACTTGGAAACTAAGAGATCCATCCAAATTTCGATTCCACCATCGTAAAGCGCAGCTTCTAAACCCTTATAAACAATGTTAAAAGTACGCTAGTACAACACTCAAAAATAGCGTCATGTGTTTGAACAAGTGATACCTATGGAAGTTAGGAGACTCAATATTGAGCCACCTGAAAATATAAATCGCGTATAATTTACTATTACGAAAAAGTTCTAAGTAAAAATGTACTTTGAATGTTGCACAAGAATCAGAAGATAGTTTAAGTTCATTTCTGTGATGTCAGATTCACATTACAGACAAGAGTTTTATTTTATATTACGTTTTTTGTTGGTGCTTTTAATACTACTGCATATTAAAAGTTTAGGCAGGCATATTCTCGCACATACACTACACACTGTATGTATGTATACACACTACAAACTGTATGTAAACACACTACAAAGTGTATATAAACACACTACAAACTTTATGTAAACACACTACAAACTTTATGTAAACACACTACAAAGTGTATGTATACACGCTGCAAACTGTATGTATAAACGCTACACAATTATCTATGGTTATTATATCGTATCATTCTGAAAATTCAACATTTTATTGTACTGTAAAAGTGCGGGATAATACCCTGCATATTTTTTTCGTGACTGGCAAAACCCCGCACTACTTTGTTGCCATGTAGCCAATTTTTGGCTGACCTGAAACAAAAATACTAGGTGCAGATTATCAAATTTTATGCAAATGTTTGGTGTATTATTTTATAGTGTCCTATTTAAAAAATAAAATACTTACCGAAACCTAACATGGATAATATTTTTTGGCCTAAGGGTTTAAAACTTGCTCTTACCAATGTCATAAACAGAAATTTCCAAATAGTTTTGGATATAAGGGAGAATTACCTCATTGGCGATATTCCTTTAATGAGAAGAGTAATTGTTCACCTGCTTGCTCGGTATGAGGTAAGCAATGGTGATTTTTCGAGAAATGAAGTTTCTAACTTCTCAAATATGTTCACCATCTTGTTGCTCATCGAAAATTACATCAAAGATTGATATTATGTTATTTATGTAGGATGTAATTATGTTAAGTAGTTAGTTTGTTCAGAATTATATTAAAAATATTAATGTATGATATTATAATGATCTCATTATTTTGATGTGAAGATATTTTCCAATTTCAGGAGAAAATCTTAAGAGCAGTTAAGAGAATTTGGAAAAATCTGTTCGGACACCCAATGGAGCATTTTTTCAACCTATTGGGCATGGAGTACAACTTAGTGTGGTCTAAGACAATATCCTACCAAAGACAATATAAGATAGACGCTCAACTTAATAGAGCACATGCAAAAATAATAACAACCAATCAGAAGCTATCAGTAGCATACGTCACACCAAACTATAATAAACGTACGACCCCCCGCCCCCCCTTGATATTCACAGAAGGATAATCTTTAGTCTTAACGTGTGAAGTCATTAGAAATATAAATATTCTCTATTGATTAGGAATCAGAAAACTAATTACTTTATTATTAATTAAGTTTACAAGATCGCATATGTGGTTCAATTTAGTATTTTGAATATAATCTACCATCTATTCGGAGAACATTCATATCTAGGTATACCAAGCGAGTGTAAACTTATATAGGTAGGATATTGTCTTAGACGACACTAAGTTGTAGGTATACCTTAACGCTGATTGGCTAGAAGTTGGGTCAGAGTGCTGACGTCAGTGCAAACTTACTCTGTACTTTATAACATGGAGTTGAGCGTCTATCTTATATTGTCTTTGTATCCTACCCTATATAGGTTTGTACTCGCTTGGTATACCTAGTTATGACTATTCTCCGAATAGAAGGTAGATTATATTAAACAAAATACTAAATTGAACCACATATGCGATGTTGTAAACTTAATTAATAATAAGCAATTAGTTCTCTGATCCCTAATCGGTAGAGAATATTTATATTTCTAATGATTTCACACGTTAAGACTAAAGATTATCCTTCTGTGAATTTCAAGGGGGGCGGAGGGTCGTACGTTTATTATTGTTTGGTGTGACGTATGATGCTACTGATCGTTTCTGATTGGTTGTTTTTATTTTTGCATGTGCCCTATCAAGTTGAGCGTCTATCTTATATTGTCTTTGACAATATTGTACCTGCATATATTTATACTCGATTGGTATCAGACGGCTAAGCTAGCCGTTCCGATCGTGTTATCTTCTCAGTGTTGTTTTTGACACGAGGGTGAGTGCACGCGAATGTGTCTATCTTAGACCTGACTTGAGTAAATTGAGTAACGGTTCTCGTTAGCACAACAGCTGATGTTAACTTACACATTATTCTTCAAAATACTTTAGGTATCTGATCATTTTGCTCAATATTTTTTTCATTTTTGGACATTTAACTGATGTAAGAAGATTAACTGATGAATATTTAGGCAACAGATGCAATGTTAAGGACTTGAATAAGCGTTTGGTGGAGCGCGTACTAGATGCGTGCACTCTTCCTCGTTTCTCAAACGTCACTGGCCGTGTGCGAATGCTCCCTGAACTGTCAGCTGTCGCTAGGGTGACGTCATATGTGTGCTGTGACGTCACCACACGACACAGCGGAACAACAACAAGACGCCAAGGAAGCTGTTTTGACTGAAGCGAAGAGAGACAAGGAAGCTCCTTCTACTAATACTTCCATGCTTGGTATGCTTAGCTATGACTCAATTAGAAAGGAATAGATTATATTTAGAATACTAAATTGAACCATATATGCGATCTTGTAAACTTTATCTAAAATAAAGTTATTAGTTCTCTGGTCCCTAATCAGTCGATGATATTTCTAACGACTTCACACGTTAAGACAAAGATTATCCTTTTGAGAATTTCAAGAGGGGGGGGGGGGAGGTCGTACGTTTATTATTGTTCGGTGTGACGTATGTTACTGATCGCCTCTGATTGGTTGTTATTATCCTTGCATGTGCCCTATCAAGTTGAGTGTATATCTTATATTGTCTCTGGTAGTGACAGTAGAATGATTTGTTATATGACGTCATTAATTAACACGTTTCCTGCAATTGCCAGATGCACAATAATTCTCCACTGCGATTGCCAAATGTACGGTTATGCCCCCACTGCGATTCCATATATATGCATTCAGTGTTGCCGTTTTGTGGGAATCTCCCACAAATCTATGGAAAAAATGAGCTATTCTGAGAGTTTTTATAGGAGCGTTGAAATTTGTGGGAATCTATGGGGAAAATAGTAAATTACTCCAAAATTATGTAAAATAATTAAAATATTAGTTTCTGACAACATATTGATGATTATGGGGACGTCCCACTAGTCCGACAATTACATCTTTGTGTTATTTTTTGATTAAATAAGTATACTCAATTAATAACTAATCTGATTAGGCTAAATTGCTAATAAAATAATTCAAATTTTATATTACTCTTTTATTTCTATTATTAATTAGTATGATGCAATCCCTCAATTGATGTAGTTTGTTGTATCCTATTTTTTGTTGTACTGCACACTTCATGATTGTTTAATTACCTGGCAGGGGGGTTCAGGGGGCGGCACGCCCCCCGATATACATATTTTTTATGTCTAATCAGTAATGAACTACAAAAGTGTCAATAAGGATTAAATAATATAGGTAAATAAGGATTTTTAAAACATGGGGGCTCGTGATCGGAGGGGCTTATGACCTAGGGGGGCTTATGACCTACACCCCAGTTAGGTATATCCAGACTGTAGAAACTGTGAAAGTTTTCTCCAAGAAATCATTTAATTTGCCTTTTGTTCTCAATAAAATAAGTACATGTAAATATAGGAGGATATTAAGGATTGTTCGCGCAGAAAATGTTGAGAATGTCCCATATTTTGCAGACTGGAGCAAAATTAATGGTAACATTGTAATTAATTCAAAAACTGCCTCAGCTGCTCAACAAAATTAATGGTAACATAGGAATTAATTCAAAGACTTCCTCAGAAATTCTAAAATTAGGGTCAGTTTTGTCTCCGAGAAATTAGAATCTTAGAAACAAGTTCCATATTCTGCAGACTGGCTACATAGGAACCTAACCAACATATAAATTAATTACTATGATACCTGGGTAATAAGTAATAGCTATAGTTAGAAAACATAAGTACCTACCTGCTGATGGAGATGGGACTGCATCCTTCCTCAGTTTGGTCTTATATGGAGTCAAAATTTTAGTGAACTCCCATCCAGAGAAATGTGCCTCACATATGAAACAATTTCTTAGTATAGTTGATTCTGACAATTTATTAAGTTTGGCCTCTTCCTCGATATCAGTTATATCACAAATTTTAACCCATTCTTTAAAATAGTGTTTCCTAAAGTTAAAGAAGAGTTTTGAACTGTTATGTGTAGTATTTCTACAAGATTTAAATGAACATTTTATAAGTCGCGTCTTTTCACGTTAGGTAGCCATCTTTGTTTGTTTACATTTTGAATCATATCATGTGACACTCTTGAGCCTGTGCTGTGATTGGTTCAATATTGCTGACGTCAACCGACGTTATCGAAAAAATAATAACATACAACTCAACTGGTCTACTCCCCTATCTTTGTACTGTGGTTGTACCTTCCATAATCCTTTGCTTCTTTTTTAGAGAAGCAAACTCACAATACCCCCCTCCTCATCTACCCCTATCTCCTCAAAAACAACCAGCAGCGTAGGAGGTAGAGGGCTGCTCCACATGTACGTTTGTGAGCGTGCAGCTCGCTTTCTAAATTTTGTGTACATCTTCTCTACATTATATTCTTTCATATTAGAACTTAAACTCAAGAAATGCGGATGACAGTCGTGATCTTGCCACCTGAGAAGCAAGAAAAAAGTGACACTATGTAGAAGACTTGTCCCGTCTCCAATTCTCTGCAAAAAAAAAAATATATTATAGTGTTTATTGCACTTACTGAAATTATTATTATGCAATGTTAATTTGAAATTTAAATCTATACGAATTAATTACGTACCGGAACAATAAAAGCCGAAAGTAGGTTAGTATCACCTTTCCTTTTTGCCTGAAGTTGAGGCTTTTTGTCTTCTCGTCTGGATTTTTTACCGAAAGCAGAACACAAAGGACGTGGGATTCTTCAACCCTCTTTTTCGTCAGTGTGTCTTTTGGCAAAATCACTCTGTGAATTTGGTCAAACTTTCTCTCTTTGATGAGGAGGGAATCAGCCATCTGAAAAATAAAGAAAATTTGTTTCAGATGTAATAGAATAAAAAGGTATATTTATCTATTTATAATATCAAAATGCCTGACATATACAATAACCACTATTTCGGTTTGATATTATGAAAAATATTTACAAAAATTTAAATAAGTTAATAAACCATAACAATTAATAAAAAAAATCAATTCAGTGACTATAATTAGTTTCATTGAGTATTGATCATTCTTAAAAAGATACAGTAGATTTTTAAGTATACAGTAGCCTACTTGAAGTCTGTATTATCTATTCTGGAATTTCTGTTACTTATTTTAAGAAAATCTGTAAAAATTGTCTCATTTTTTGGTCTGGTCTTTCAATAACTCTTATCCAATTAAGTAAATAGTTGTGAACAATTCATACAGTGGTGTAACTTTAAAACTTTATAGACATAATTTATTGCAAGTGGTGGATGAGTGTGGAATGTGAATATGGAAAAAGATTACCGACATTTTCCCCGATTACCACTCACAAAATTAAAGGGAACTAAAAATTCTCCTGAAATGGCAATAGTAGCTATTCATTTTGGAGATATGAAAATGAGAAAATGTCTGCTAAGTTTTCCATCAAATACATTGCACTAGATGTAAATTCACCCACTGAAATACCTCTCCAGAGATTGCAATTAAAGTATACTAGAATCTTCAAGAACTCCAAAATTATCCCTATCTATTGCAGGAAAATATTTCTAAATATCAAAAGAAATTAAGATCATTCTCACAGATAAAAATGTCACATATTCTGCAGACTGGATTTGTGAAATAACAACATGCAGAGAGCCGGGACTATTTCCATCGGTACCTAGATTACAGAACAAAATAATTTGATTTAATAATAGCTATCAGTCTTTGGCATTTGAAATATATCAAGTCTTCGGCCTTCGGAGAGTAACTTTTGAAGTTTGAATCACCAAAATTTATATACACTGAATTATATACCTTGTCAGAGGCTGCAGGAACTGATAAGTATGTATTCTAATATCCCTCAAAAAATCTATTATGCTTTCAGTTTCTTTTATTAATAAAAATATTTAAATGTGTGAAAATAAAGTAGGATTGTTAGCGCAAATACTGAAAATGTTCCATGTTCTCACTATTCTGCAAAATGGAATTTGCAGAAACTGTTTTCAATTACTAAAAAGGTGAATACTAAATGACACTTGGTACCTATGTATAATCAGAATATTGATTTTTGTAGCATTTAAACTTTAAAGTTTGAAAACATAGAACATAGAGATTTGTAAATGATCATGGTCTTTAACTTTGAGGAGTAGGTATATTAAAATTAGAAATTTTGGCTAATTTTCATTTTTCTCTAATGCTACAATGTTAATTTGGAGAGAATTTATGATAACCTGATCATTTTGGAGAGAAATTGGTTTATTTTAGAGATAGCTGGAGAGACAAGTCACAATGTAGATTTTATGAGTGATACTATATTACTTGGGTCATATTATATGCCCTGTACTCTAGTCTATTGCCATGTTTGAGAGGCTAACAGACAGTTTTGAGCAAAATTATAAAATAATTCTAAGCCAACTTGAGATACTTGCCAAGTCAATTTTGGTTCATTTTTGAAAATTTCAAGTCAAAATTAACATGTAAACAGGAATTAATTCAAAATTTCAAGCCAATTGGACATATGCTAGTACTTTTAAGAGTTTTGACCTTTTAAAAGCCAATTACTTCAGCCAAACTTAAGATATACCTACCTACCTAAAGTTTACCTAGGGTCACACATTGCGGCCCTGTTAACTTTTCTCAAGAAAGTGTCTAAAATCTAAATCCAGGTGAACTGAATTTTTATTAAAATGTTGCTTATCAAAAGAAGCTTTATGCGTGTTATAACTTATTTTAGGGAGTATTTTTAATCAAAGATTTAAATTTAAGTGTTTCTATAGTTTGAGTCCAAAATTAGTTATAGTGCGTCGCAATTTACCTAGGTACCTACTTTCTACTGGTAGGACTTATTTAATTTGTAGGATAACTAGGTAGTTAGGCTGTAGGTATAATGCATTAGCCTAATTAATTTATGTAGCTACCTAGGTAGTGGGTACCTAGTAAATGTCTGGGAAGATGCTCCTAATAATTAGGTAAACATGTCATTAAGAGGCTAATTGTTTATTACAGATAGCATATCTATTTACTTTGGCCATTTTATATTAGCCTAGGCCTAGGTACTAGGAGTCGTCGTAGGACCACAGAGAAATTATTCTTACTAGGTAGGTAGCTACCTAATACTTCAACAGCATAGGTACCTAAATAAACTAAGATACATACCGTTGACAAAACAGAGATCCAAGACGAAGAAAGTGATTAAATATGTATAATAAGACTTATTAGGCCTATTATAGTAATTATACTTTAGTTAATTTAGGTAGACTCGTAGATAACTTGCAAATAGTTAGGTAACCGGTGAAACAATCCAGATTAGAGGAAAAGTGGCGTCGTTAGTGGTGGCATTTCAAGATGCTGCCTTATTTTTCAGTGAAACCCGCTAGAAAAAATTAATATATTGGAAACAATTGAAGATAATCAAAATATTAAAAGCCTGCACTGTGATACATTTGATAGTCTTTCTACCATTAACCAGGTTTTATATTTTTTATAAAGATAAAAACAAATCACGAGAAGTGGGGCAAAAGAAACAATTGACAATAAGTGTTTGATAGAATTACTATATTTCATAATTCTTGTAATATCTTATACTCTGATAATTAGGTACATTAATCTCTATATTAATACGATAGTGTATATTGTATATTAACTCTCGAACGATAAACCTACCTATATTTTGCTAACTTCTCCTTTTTTATTTATATTATTTTAATAAAATGATTACACTTTCTGTAAATTATAATTGCAATTCACGAAAGAAGTATATTGAAAATCTATTTCAAAGATGTAATAATGAAGAGACATAAACGACAGGGTGAATTTTCTCTGGTAACCATTAAAGAATTGTTTAAGTTATATTGATGCTTGGAATAAGAGATTAATCCAATTCTTACACTCCTTTGCAAGAGTTTCTATTGGAATATACTTAATTTAATTTTAGAAAAATCAGCATCTGCTGGCGATTAATAGATCAAGATTTCCATGAGTGATTGCAGTCCCTCTTGAAATATTTCATTAAACATTGTCCAATGTATGTTTATTCATCACACTCTGCATCTCACTTCAGCGAGATGCACCAAGCAACCTCACGTACGGCCATTCATGAGATGATTGGCGAGTAATATTCCTAAATAGATCTCTAAATTGTTCGGATTGGAATAAGTACCACAAATTCGATTAACTTTTGCTTATTTATGAAGTTGATCGGAGATTTCGTTAATGTGCAAAAGCGTCAAGGACATCTATTTGGAAAAAAGTTCAAACTTAAGTTAACTGATACAGTACACTTCATATGAGGCTTCTTTCACAGTTTACATTGTTTTTGAATGATAGCTGTCTTATAAAATAGATCCATGAAATATAATTTGAATATATCTACAAAATCTCTGAGTACAGTATTTGATAGCATTTCATTCACAAATGAAATTCTTGTGATCTATGATTCCAAAATGTATTTTGTCAAAGCCTTTCAAACAACGACTAAATTTTCATGTATTAGGATACCTATTAGCACTCTGTTAAATTGTCAATGGTTATTAGCTACTAATATAACAGCTAGCACCGGGCTGCACTCGCTCCTGTACGTAGCGAGTGCTATGATATATTAATGAAGAAAAACAGTAAGAAATTCGGATAATAACATAGGCCACACAAGAAAGATCTCTTATCAGCGGGTAGTCATATAAGATCTACTGAAGGGGCTTAGTTTCTGTTAAGGAAAACACAAGACTTGCAAATGAACTTTTTTAACATTTTCAAAGAAAAGTTCTAAATATTGAGATTGATTTCACATGTCAAATTGAGTTGTCAAATATAACCAACAAGTTAGAATATTTAAACAGATATGAATAATTGTTAAATTTCAATAAAACAAACAAATAGGTAGGTTGAGAAATATAATTTGAGTTATATATTTGTTAAAAAATAAACTTCTTTGTAAGATGGAGCTAAACAGAAACAATTAAACTTTAATTTAAATAATAAATAGTTATTTTCACTATAATATCCATAAAGACTATTCATAATACTAATAAATCAAAATAAGATTTCGTATTAACAGTAAGTAATATATTTAAGTTCTAAGTTCCTTTGGTATGATCGCTTCAGGGTTTATGATAATATCCATTAATTAATAAATAAAATTTGTTATGTTGAAAAATTGGGAGGAAACTAAGTACTAGCTATATTTAAACACAAAAGTTGAGTCGTACTATAATCATGCGAAAACAACGCATCTATGAAGTCTTTAGTTAGGAATACATCTAGCAGATCATATAACTGAAGAGAGATTATTATGTCAATTGTCACGAGGAACTCTTTTAAAAATAGATTGACCACTGCAACTAAATTAAAGAGAATATTGTTTTACGCCCCATTATCGTCAAAACGAAGCCGTTTCAGCAGAAGGTGCATTCCGCATTGACCGTTGTACAACCCATATCTCCTAATGGACCTGGGATGTGCATGAAATATTGCCCTGTTACACAGTAGCTGTACAGATCCAGCACTAGGTAGAGATATCACACCAGAACAGTCGCACAGAACCTGGAGAAATAACATTATTATTAACAACTAGAAAGGCAAATCAAGAACAAATATCAATATTTGACAACTAACACTATCATTGAAAATTTAGCTAAATATTTATCCAGTCAAAATAATATATTTATGACATTCTACTTAGTATTATGATTGATGTTGATTTACCTTCGATATCTGTGAAGCAGCAGTTGAAAAGGTGACAGTTTCAGTTGAGCAGTTGAAAAACGATGAATTGCCGCCTTTAATTCTTGTCCAAGAGGCTAATAGCTCAGCCAAAATTGAAAGTGGTCAAACAGAACCTGCAAAGACAATATGATAAGGATTCTGAGAGTACAAGAATTATGAACTAGTTGAAAAGAGGTGAGATTAGCAAATCACACTGGCAATAAAATTTACCTTCAGCAGGAACTCTTCTGGCTGATCTTATTTGACCACAGCAAATAGTAACGAAGAGGGTAATGGCTCAGCATAAATTGAAGGAACAGAACCTGGAAAGGATAAAATTGTTATTAACTACTAGAAAGGGTAATGAATAATAAATATAGGTGACCGGAAAAAGCCCACAGGAAACAAGCCTACAGGAAAAATGCCCCAAAATACTTTAATTTCTATATTTTTTGTTTGAAATATGAATTTGATCTGAAAAATGGTTTAAGGTACTGAATTAAATAGGGTAATTATTGCATGGTCGGTCAAAGGGTAAGTTCTGAGTTATTGACTAGTTCCACATTATCAAATAGGTAATAAAAATAATATTGATTTAAAATACATTTTTCGGGGAACCGTAATATCAATATTTGACAGCTAACAGTTTCATTGAAAATATAGCTAAATATTTATCCAGTAGATGTAATGTATTTATGATATTCTACTCAGTATTAGGATTTATGTGCTAACTTAATTTACCTTCAATATCTGTGAAGAAGCTGTTTGAAAGGTGACTGTTCTCTTTATTTATTCTTCTGTTCTCCTATAAGCTTCTGGAAGAATATAGCATTCTTTCAATAGGAGATGATTGTACACATGAGAGTTTTCAGCAATTAATTGAAATGATCTCTTGAAGTAGTCGTAGTTTGTGTGGAATGAGCGCTCTTCATAGAAGAGTTGTGAAGCCTGATTGAAGTAGTATGTTCTGTGGTTCAAATTTTCTTCACTTTCACACTCTCCAAAGAAACCACTAACAAAAGCCATTAGCATGTACGGAGAATGCTGGAAATCTGCTGTTACGGATGGAGTGTATATGTTCTCCATATACACTCTGCTGCAGTGTCCTATCTTGCAGACATTTATATCTTTACTGCTAGCCAATAGATAGACGAACCCCATGTGAACACTTGGAACATTGCATTCAATCCGAGTCCATGAGAGTGGCTGGACAGGTGGTACAATGGCAGGAGTTCCTCTCAGACAAATCAGCTTTTCAACCAAAGACAATATAAGATAGACGCTCAACTTGATAGGGCACATGCAAAAATAACAACAACCAATCAGAAGCGATCAGTAGC
>CANNZV010003908.1:0-51579 GCA_947561585.1 Caprella mutica | reverse complement strand
GTGACTCTTTTCACTGATAGTACATCATCACAGTGACTCTTTTCTCTGATGGTACATCATCACAGTGACTATTTTCACTGATAGTACATCATCACAGTGACTTTTTTCTCTGACAGTATAACATCATTAGGGTTGTGACAACTGACAATATGCATTTCAAAATATGCAGTATATGCACTGGGAAATATACTGCATATGCAACAGGTTTTATGCCTTTTGAGAAAACGCATATGCATCACAGTGACGTACACCACACTATAAGTTGTCACACAAACAGGTACGTCATAAATAGCTATCTGTGTCGGAACAAAACACCTATTCAAGTGTCATTTTGGCGCTCTTCATCTTACTGTGTCAATATGGAACTCTGATTGACTTCTATATGTGTCGGTTTTGAAACAATACGTGTGTTGATACGACATATAATAATCTGTCATATCGGCACACTCTTTTCTCTCGGTTTATACATTACTAAATGAAATTACCTGAATACTCGAATTCCTTACTCAGAAATAAATTTTGCTTTCAATACATTTAATAAATAGGATAGGTACTACCATGATACAATAACTACAAATTGAAATCGAATTTCTTCTGCGAAGCCCCCCTCGTGACGTCATTGTTGATGGTATTGTATATCAAATTGTTGTCAATTGTTTAGGCGTATAGCAAATTCATTTTGAAAGTATCAACTATCATAGTTTCTTTTTATTTATTTAGGTAATATTTTGCAATCAGAAAAATGGTAAATAAGATTTAATTAACATAAATATTAATAAATAATCCTTAATTAATTGAATTATTTTTCCATTGGTTCAAAAATATTATTAGTGTTTTCTATTCATCTTTTTAATAATATACTCGATAATGCCCCATGTCAGATTTTAAATTTTAAATTGTTTTTAAAGAATACTGTTGGAATAATTATATTGATTAATTTTAAGCTAACCCACTGCATCGTTCTTTTTATTTTTAGCTAGTTTAGTACTTATATCATGTTTTAATTTAGATTGATGTACGTATATATTTAATGTTCCACAAGTTTGTAACTTTTCTGGATCTGTATAAATAAAAAATATATATATAAGAAATAGTCTCAGAGAGAATTTTTTAAGTTATTTGACATGATTTGGTGCAATTATGAACATCAAGGGGGAAATGATATGAAAAAATAACAGCTCTTAAATGTATTTCAACCGGACGCAAAGAGAGTGCGTGACGAACAAACTAACAAACAAAGAACACAATACCATAATATAAAACTTCCCTGACGAGAACCTATCAGGGTGACTGTTGATAGAATTTATAACACCGTGAATTAATATATTTTACAGGTCATATATTTATATAGATAAATCACATAGATATAACTTTGGTGGTCCTTTACCTTGAAATAGCATGGTTATTATACCATGCTATATTGCCGTACTAAATACATGTAAATATACGAAATAAAAATAATTTTAAGTAGGTTTAGACAAAATTGGATGACAAATTCGTTATTCTCGTTAAATACTTTATGTGAATGTCATAAAAATGGTATGTAATAAGCTGTAATTATATATCATTAACTAGGTATAAACAAAATAGCATGGTATTGCCTCACTTCTTTCACGTCACAAAATACTCCCGCACGGTACTACCCCTCTAGTTTAGTGTAGCTATACATAATGATAAAGATTCATACCTACTAGCAATTTTATATTTAGTTATGTCAAATTTGAAATTATAAAATTTCTGGCTTCAACAATCTAGAGTTTATGGATATTTTATTGAAATTTGGCTACAACAAATCAACCATAAATGAACGATCTAGATTCTAGTTACCTAGTATATTCAATTTACACATCAAAATATTTTCTGACTCAAAAATTATGAGATGCTGTTAAAGCTAGTAGAGTAGGTAGCACTGCTTCAACTGCGACAAACCATTTAAATAATTAGCTGACAGCTGTATAGCCTACTTAAATGGCAGTACTTTTTGTATTGATATAATATATATATATAGACGCATTTACTACAACAAATATTAGTATTAATACAACAAATATTAGTTATAGTGGAAAATGTGATATCGTTGTAATTTTAAATGCAACTTATACATGGTAGAATCTATTATAAACTATAACATATGCAATTAAAATACATTCATTCAGAAATAAAATAATTACTTAATTTACAGATTTCAAAGAAATCCTCTATCAATAGGTTTTAGGTAGGTGTACAAAATTGATATATACTTGCATACCTATACTTATACTAGATTGGGCTACCTACCAGGCTACCTAGATGTAATTTCTTAAGCGAAATATAATATAGATTAATAATGTGATATTGTGCATATTGCATACATGCAGTGACTCTGCAAAATATTTCAAGAGCATAAAATATGCATGTGTGCATATATGCAAACCGATAAATATGTGCAACTTGTTCACTTTGCAACATGAAACAGTCTACCACAGCTTCCCTATGCAGTTTTCTTCAGTGACCACTGCATAGAAAACGTTTTCAAATTATCTGTGGAATCCCTTAGATATACTGCTATTAAATGCGTAAACTTAGTACCTAGATTTTATGAAAATGTTCATTAAAATCTAAAAAGTTCGTAGGTGGAATAATAAAAACACAAATATATCAGGAAATGTATGTAACACTTGGTATTTAGTAATTAGCTACTGTTAGTAATTGTCATTGATAAATAAATGAATTTATTTATTTTAAAAAGTTGTACCTACTGCTCTAAAATATGTAAACTAATAGCACGTATTTTACGGTATAAAATTTAATTTAGTAATTAAAAACACAATTATTTTAATTGAACAATTCAAGACTAAGGAACGGAATTCCAAATATTCCTGCTACATATGGCAGAGATAGGCATATAATATGTGACAATATAAAGAATGGAATATGTTCTATATTGTCACATCCCTAATAACCATCGATAACCAAAATCTAATGTAACAGAGCTGATATTAATTATAGATCTAACAACTTAATTTATGAAGCGCTGTTGCTGTCTGTGCTAAAATACCCATATGACTGCATATAACAGGACTCCGCCCCCTTCTTGTAGGTTTTGGTTGACCAATCAGAGAAAAGTCTGCGTTAGTGCCATATTTCAGAATACACAATATCCACACTGTACTGTATCGATAGGAACTTAGGCGGTGGAGACAGTAACTCAAAAAACATATACGCTGTGTACGTATTCTTAGAAACAATATCTTTATTTACTATAACTTAAAAAACTTGTGAGTTAGAAATGCTATTTTAATAACCTATATCCAAAAAGTGCTATATTCTAAAAATAATATACATTAAAAACAGTATTTAAAAAAAATTAGGTATAAATGCCTTAACCTTATAACACGATATCCTTAAAAAATATATCGTTAAAATTACTATCGTTAATTGTAACTATTTATATAACCATATTCATTAATACCAGTATTTTAGAAAAAATATTTTATTCAAACGATAACCTAAAAATTCTTAGGTGTTTTTATCTATATTTTTGAAATCTTAGACGGAAGAATCATAACCTTCTTGGGCACACCGGTTATTGGTACCTTGCAGTCAAGCTGGAAGTTATTTGTTTAAAAATTTTTTTGAAAATATCAGTTATCTAATCAGCAACTAATTAATATAATAATCGATCATTTAATAAAAAAGAGCGATATAATTGTTTATCTTAACATCAATCTACATAATTCCAATATGTTTAATCATGTTTGAGAGAGCATTAATGCAATGAAAATTTACAAAACCTAGCTAGGGTGAGGCAAGTGTATTGCGCAGGTTATTGCAGTCACATTATAGCTATATCGCTAGAGAATTAAGTTTTGGAAAAGAATGATACTGCAATTTTGCACTTTAGTTTCTTCAGAATATATGTAATTGCAACTGATCTGGTGACCATTCTATAGCACTTAACGGGATTTACTCTAATCATATTATATCAACAAGCGATAACATTATATTTTGTTAATTCGAGTCAAAGATTTTGCAAGTTTTAATTATTATCAAATATATTAATTACTATACGCATACGATTTTAAACATCGATGATCAATAAAAATAAATTTGATGATAAAAAAAATGCAATTCTATTAATTTCAGTTTAAAAAAGATCACCTGAAATTGTCAACCGGCAGTTCACATTTCTTCTCTAATCGATAAATATATTTAAAAAAAATATATCATATATTTCAGCTAAAATAATGGAATGCCTATAATATAATTACCACGTGATATCATATATAGTGTTACTATAACAGAATTATTTCCTTTATCTTTATTTTAATAACTATATATTATATTTCACTATCATCTAGAGGTGTGGTAAATGAGTTTGGCAAAACCGAATATTTTGATTTCTTCGTTATATAGATTCTAATTCTTAGTAGTTTGTGATTAGTCACATTAAAAATCACAATTGAGGATGGATAAATAATAGCAATACTAGCAAGAAAATGAAGTTTAGTAACTCGTTATTAACAAAAACGTCTGATAACTAATATTTACAGCGTTCAATACATCTTTGTTGTGCTTTGGCATGGTGTGAAGCAAAAATTCTGTGATATTCTGGTCAATTCATTTCCACTCTTACTCAATCAACTCACAAAGTTGTCCGAAATTGGTGGATTTCATTTTATTTTCTCGGTTTTTGACAATCAACAACAAATTTTTGACCGTATTCGGTTGGATAGAGTTCCATGGCCTTGGATCCAAAGTTTTTACTTCTTTGTCTTCTAGGACTTCTTGACAACTCTTGCTGTGTTGCTGCAGGTTGTGTTATCGTGTTGAAAATGAACTTTTTATCGAGAAACTGATCGGCGATTGTTGTGAGAATATGATCATTAAGGACTTTAAATTATCAATTCGAATTCATCTCGGTGTATTTTGGGAAAATTCTCAATGCATTAGTTCCTTTGAATGAAAAGCAACCCCAGATATGAAGAGTGGCAGGATGCTTTACCGTGGGGACGACACAATTAATGTCAAATTTTTCGCCGCCTGTTCGTGGTCAAACGAGACTTTTCCCTCTTGAACCGAAAACAGGAAGTGGACATACATTGAAGAAAATGACGTCCAATAGCAGTCCTGCTATTTTCTGCAAAAACCGAAACTATCTATAATGTTATTTGATGTTTAACGAGGTTTCTTTGATGCCCTACTTAACACCAGTTTTTTATCGAAAAGACGACGTCGAACTTGTCCAACAGAGGAATTAACTCCATCTGAAGGTCTCTTTTGTGCAATCTCTGAGCTGCTGGCTGTTCTTTTCTGCTAAGAAGGGATCGCCAGAGGGATCAGCTTGTACAAAGTTTGCGATAACACAAGGTCTTTTGAAACAATATCCTTCGCTAATAGACCACTCTGGGGCAATAAAATAATAATGTTTCTCTCTTCTTTGGAAATTTCCATTATTGGAACTTTCCAAGACTTTTTTTTTGATAATTTTTGCAATATATATTTGAAAACTAGTTAAATTTAAATTATTTTCATATAATTTCCTTGGGAAATTCAGCCGTACAATTGACCAAACTCATTGGCCACACCTGAATATATATCCCAAGCAAAAAACTTATCTTAGTACCACATGTTTTTGCTGGTCAATCTGAACACGTTAAAGAATGATTAGCTGGGTCTCACATCATTAATCTCTGGTATGTTAACACGAAGCAGCTTTTCTACCTTATTTAGAACTAAAAGCATTTCGCTCTAGATTCTGGAGTCTAGAATGAGACAAAATAAATACTCTTGAGAAATATCTTAGATAAAGGTGACAACATCAAGGCTTCCATGTTGTTACAGAGCAACGATAATGAATGAAGTTTGCATATCTTTTATACAATATAGATTATATGTAGATAGTAGAAATAAATAAGAAAATATATTTAGGCTGAGTTGAAAGGAATATTTGGTTATTATTGGTGCTAGTAGAACCTTTTGCAACAAAATAATGTTTATTCTCATAAAAAAATATTGTTATAGTATAAAACCATAGACTACTCTATACCTATAGAGTAGTCTATGTATAGAACAAATAAGTTCAAATTTCTAGTTGAAGGATTAATAATATTTGCAACTCAATTGAGACTATTTTATAATTTTCAAAATTACTGATTGAAAAAATAAAATATATGAGCGATATATTTCCATTTTTTAACAATTGTTAGCATCCTTAAAGTCACAAGAATTCAAAATCAGGGATTACAGATAATCTTCTACCTGAAATATGAACAAATCCTCTTTATTTCGTCGGCATTGATATTCCAGAGTACTTTTCGAATGACTGTCTTCAGATAGTTAACATTAGGGTGTCTATTAACCTTATACCAAGGGTATAAAGTTGATAGACACTGTGAGCTTTTTCTAGCTCTTAAATGGCACTGATGCATGATATTAGATAAGCAGAAAATTGATATTTATATGGTTAACATTGTGTCTCTCAGCCAGTTTTGATGTCGACTGATTTGGATCTGCCCTCAAAAATTTTCACAGTCTTAAATTTATATTCTATAAAAGAGAGCAGATATTAAATCCTTAATTTGTCAAAACATGAGTGGGAGAAGTGCAATAAAGATAAGAATATTCCTCTTACACGATTTTCCAAAAAATTGTATCACATTTGCAGTTATCTTTGATCTCTGCATCCAAATGCTTTTCCTCATCATGGAAAGAAAATTTCACTCGAACATCAAGGGGAACTAACGGGTGAAAAACTGCTATTCGAGTTATGAAGAAAACAATCGAATTGTATCAGAAAAACAAAAATATCTGCATGTGCACAATTGGAATTGTATTTTTAAGATTAAGTCAGCTAGGTTAGACGAACAAATATTAATATATTGTGATTGAATGAAAGCTTTTAAGATACCAATTTACTCATATATTTAGAAATACAAGAACACTGACTGAACGAACCATTATTATTGTATTAATCTGTATTTCAGATAGCAATGTCATTAATTCTGCTCGTAAATATATTAGATAGCCACAAACAATTATTAGCTTGCTACGAATTCTCCGAATAAATTCTGAGAAAGCTTCTAAAGACATTTCAAACCGCATTGGCGCAATCTTCGAAAAATGTGCAATACCCAGGTAACATTGAGATATTCCCGGAATATTCCCTCGACATCTATATATTCCCTCATTATCCGCTATCGTGAAATGATATTGAAGGAATATTCCAGGGATTAGTGAAAATCAGTTGATCCCTTAATGATATCTAGGGCATATTCCAGGGATTAGTGAAAATGAGTTGAGCCCCCACGGATATCGAGGGAATATTTCAGGAATTAGTGAAAATTAGTTGATCCCCTAACGATATCGAGGGAATATTCCAGTAATAAGTGAAATTAGTGTAACCCCTAACGATATAGAGGGAATATTATAGGAATTAGTGATAATTAGGTGATCTCAAACGATATCGAAGGAAAATATTCGAGGAATTTCTGAAAATTAGTTGATCCCCTAATGATATCAAGGGAATAACCCAGGAATTAATGAAAACTAGTTGATCCCTTTCCGATATCGAGGGAATATTCCAGGAATGAGTGAAAATTACTTGATTCCCTATCGATATCGAGGGAATATTCCAAGAATTACTGAAAATTTGTTGATCCCCTAAGGATATCGAAGGAATATTCCAAGAATTACTAAAAATTAGTTGATTCGCTAACAATATCGAGGGAATATTCCAGGAATTAGTGAAAAATAGTTGATCCCCGAAAAATTATAAAAGAAACGATTATAAAAGAAAAAAGGAAATAATCTATGATATATGAAACTATATTTAACGATGATAACCTAAAGATAAACTTGAGTTATCATATTGCATAAACTTCATTAAAAATCCTACTTCTACTGTGTCCAGCAAGGTCGTGTGGTTAGCGTCGCAAGCAGAAGTCAACAAGGTGCTGGTTCGAGACCCGGAAATATCACTTCATTTCTTTACATTTATTTTGTATATAACAGTATGTTTCATTCAACTAATTCATAAAAAGTCAAACGTACACGTACAAATGCAGTATATGCTAGGTAATATTAATTTTGGTATTCTATTTTTATATCCTTCCTCTATTCTAGATATCCAGGGAATATTCCCATTTGATCCCCTCGATATTGAGGGAATATCCCCTCACTATCCCAATTTTATTCCCTTGTTATCGAGGGAATAATAATTTCGGTATTCCTTGCCCTTCCCTTGTAATCGAGGGAATATTCCAGGGTTACTATATTCAAATTCCATCAGTTTAATCCCTCGATATCATTTGGGGATATCCCTCGCTAATGCTGGGGATATCGAGGGAATAGTCCCAGGGAATTTCCCCGGAATATCCCGGGGATAATTTTTGTTACCTGGGTAGTGCATTCTTTTTATTAAACTGATCCTGCATCTTTGAAATTTAACTTGATGGTTCTTGGAGACCCCTATGGTAAACTCTGCTTTAATTACCAAATTATATTTATGGTTTCAGGAGCATACTGGTGTTTCGAATTTTCATCTTCCCAGACAATGTTGTTCAAATGATCAAAAATTTTGTGGATCTAGTAGCAATGCTTTTGGAACTATCGAGTTAGAAGTTTTTTCAGTGCCTAATTCTCATGAGGGATTGAATTTGCTCACCCAAATCGTGTGGGATATTAACTGCTTCCATCAAATATGTTGATACACTATTCTGTATTATAACATTATATTCACCTTTATAAAAAATATGATATTTCAGCACTATAATAAAATAATAGGATGTAAATTATTGTATTCAAGTGAAATCAAATTTATTTAATGTTATTCGGTGCAATCTTTCAAGGAATTTGCATCAGTGCATTGGATTTATTCACACATTCCAAGCAACTGTGAACTTACCAAACATTACCTATTATACCATATCAATATATTCAAAGATAAATGACATCAACGTAATACTCTTTCAGCTGGAGATTTTTGACAAGCTCTCCAGGCACTTAATGTGATGCATTAGCACTTTCCATCAATTCTGAAATGACTTTTTGACTTAATTCAGAGGCTAAAATTGGATTTATTGAACTTCGAAGTAGCTTTTGCAAGTCTTAAAAGGAATTAATTGAGTGCAGATTGGAACATTCAAATGTTTCAATTATATCATGAGGTGACTTCAGTCTTCAATATATTATTATATGTAAGATTAAAATGTTGTCAAGAATACTACACAGGTCTTAACTTAATCTGTTCTAAAGGGTTCTAACAATAGCATTCACACATTACGATTCACACTATGATGTTATTTTCATTAACAATCCAATGATCTGCTACTTTCAACCGAGGAGTCTATTCCTGTCCGAGCATTGCAAGGGCTAAGTGATAGCAATTGTTTTGAATGGAGATGAAGAACTCCCTCTCAGCAACGAAATGACTTCGTCTGAATGCATCGAGAGCTTGTTAGTCGCTAATTGAAACATCTTCATAACTGCACCAAAACAAACTTAGGGAGTACTACTGTACTTGTTAATTAGCACTTGAAGAGAACTTAGACAAACTATTCCTTCTTTTATTTTTCCCTTTTGTTTAATTTCCTTTCATTGATATAACATGGATGAAATATTAAGTTATTCTAAATATGGTTCTGCAATTAATTTTCTGGAATCTTTGTCGTCAAGTTTTAAATGAGTTAGTTTATGATATCATTAATATTACTTCAATTAAGTGGGGGTAATAATTGAAAACTAACTAGACTTGTGGAAATTTCATGGAGTGGGGAAATCAACAAATATGTCTTAGTTTGTTTTGCCTATTTTGTGACGGTTTGACCAACTGATTGATTAATTGACGGATTGATTGAGATTAACCGACTGATCTGGCCTCTTTATCGAAGTACATATATAGATTATCACTTATAAATATTCTCTTGGTGACATTACTTTGATTTATACCAAATTTAAGAGGTGTTGTTCATAGAGTGTCAGTTTAATGATTTTTGAGACATACAGACACATGAGGTCGGACCATGGGTCACATATCCTCAAAAAAGTCATTCAAAAATGAAAATTTACATACCTACTATTATAAAATAAGTCAGACGGGCCGGGCCTACCACGTTTGATATAATTCATTCTGTCCGCCCCATATAAAGTTGTTCCGTCCGTCACATATTCACCAAGAGGATATTTATAAACCTATTTGCTGATTTTCTAATTTGCTGGATTCCATGGATCCAGTTAGTAATGATCCATATATGAGTGTTTAATTATCAAGATTAAATTCAATGTAATAAACCATTCACTTTTCTAGACTAAATTATATTTTAGCTCCACAGATTACCTTCGTCAAGTGGTGCCTCTCGCACCGTCACTTTCTCCACCTGCACATCTCCCAGCTTCACTTCCACGTACTTCACTTCTCCCTCCTTCACTTCCCCTTCACTTTACTTCCCCCACATTCACTTCCTTATCCTTCACTTACAAACCACTCACAGCTAGAGTAAGTAACACACACAGACATTCATGCTATCGTATTAATATGTATAATTGTATATAGATCACTATTATTTGGTGAAGTGCAATATTATGATGCTATTGGATTTTATTTATCATCAGAATAATACAGATATGTACAAAAAGAAACGATCTATTTTATGGATAATTTATTATATACCTTAATATATAAGTAGTCCCATCTGTTACCTTCGTTCATTCAATTCGAATTGCTATTTCCCAATTCAAGGTTACGACTTTTGTCACTTTGCCAAAATTCTCAGGATAAAGTTAGTAATTAAATTAGCAACACAGTAATTGGGAACATACATTGGAATGAAGAGAAAAAATTAGAGAAATTGTAAGACACTTATTTTATATTATTTGAACTTTAAATTAACGTAAATATATCTACAATAATTCCAAATAATAATAATGGTATTAATTAGTGACAGCTATAATTTTATGGGTGACCGGATGTTTCGTTACTGGACGTTTCGTAACAATATTTTTCGTTTTATATTTTAAACCGTGAACAACTTTTTATTTCTAATGGGTAGCAATCCCACACATTATGAAATTATACTGCTTTAAATTATAAGGTTTAACATACATTTTATTCGTCTGGTAAATATATCTGGTTATTCATTGATTATAATCAGAGGCAATAAAATTAACAATCATCATGTCTTAATATCTTTGATTAGATAAGGTGAAAAGCAAACGTATCATGGATACCAATTGATATATAGATGTTAAATAAGGATAATTCTATTTTATTTGCCCTCACATGATTGAAAATGTTGTTCAGTCCGAGAATTCGGAGCTTGCTCTACTGCCAACTTTGGGAAAATCTTTTGTTAGGAATATTTCCGAAAATGTTTTAACGTAAGGGTAAAATTCTAATTACCAGATTTTAAAAGTTACTGATTAAAAAAAACATAATGAAAATAAATAACCTTTCGCAAGTTAGCGAAGATAATTAATATTTTCGATCTAAAAAGAAAAGACTAAATAATTTAACATTTTAATTACTATTTTCTAATATGATCAAAAACTTCCGGGGATTGGGGGTAAATATATTTTTTAATTCGTAGGGTAAAATGTCTAATGCATATTTAAAAATATATATTTATAATGTATAGTATTGGTTATAATTTGTAGTCCTTTCATAATTCGTACTCATTTCAAATTTTAAAAATCATTCGTCCGGGAACGAAAAATCTAGTTACAAAACGTCCAGCAACAAAACGTCTTAGCACCATTTTAAGAGTCTAATTTATTATATATATTCACAACAGCAATATTTCTGAAGATAAAATAAATAATACTAATTATTTAGATGTTTATTTTTATATATTGAAACTTAATATAATTTCAATCTCTTTTTGATTAGATAACAAAATGTTTCTATTATTTTTCTAAAGTAGAAGGCATAAAATAATGAAATATATACTATTAATAAATGTTAATGAAACATGAGCTATATTTACTGTAAAGGTAACTACTAGATCATTTTATTATATTATTTTTCATTTATCAATTTAAGCTTACAAAATATATACAAAGAAAACTAAAGAATACGCAACTCTAATAAAAAATACAAATATGAGGCAGCTTAGGTTAGGAAAGTTAAAACTTGTGAAATCTAATTAAAAATCTTTGAACACTAAGAAACTAAGAACTATATTTACTAAAACAGTAGTCTTTAAAAAGCTTCTTAAATTTAAAATATGATATTGGTTCTGTTAAAATAGTAGGAATTTTGTTATACAATTGTATGGATCTATAAATAGTAAAATTTCGTTCCAATTCTGTCCGAATTGGAGGAAGATAAAATCTATTTGTTCTATTATTATTCTCGTGAGAAGGGATGTAGTTAGTAAAATATCTATTTAAAAGGGAAGGCTCGTCATATAATACTCTACGTAAAAATTTCATTAAATTGTAATCTGCGACATCGTCAAATTTTAGAAGTTTCAGATCTATATACATTTCATTTAAACCATAGAAGGGATGTCATTTTCATCCCTTCTCACGTTTAAAATTGTTTTTTTTTCGAATATTATTGTTTAAAACTCTCAGTGCATGGTTGCAAATCAATATTAAATGTTTTGCTAAAATAATTATTGATTGAGTAAAAACGGTATATGCTAATGAATAGTAAACTGTTTTTATTCCTAGTGGCGTACACTGTACGCCACTAGGCGTACAGTGTAGGCGATATCCCTCCTGTCTAATCTGCACCCCAATGATTTCCCTCCTGTCTAATCTACACCCCAATGATTTCCCTCCTGTACAATCTGCACCCAAATGATTTCCCTCCTATCTAATCTGCACCCCAATGATTTCCCTCCTGTCTAATCTACACCCCAATGATTTCCCTTCTGTACAATCTGCACCCAAATGATTTCACTTCTGTTCAATCTGGACCCCAATGATTTCCCTCCTGTCTAATCTACACCCCAATGATTTCCCTCCTGTACAATCTGCACCCAAATGATTTCCCTCCTATCTAATCTGCACCCCAATGATTTCCCTCCTGTCTAATCTACACCCCAATGATTTCCCTCCTGTACAATCTGCACCCAAATGATTTCCCTCCTATCTAATCTGCACCCCAATGATTTCCCTCCTATCTAATCTGCACCCCAATGATTTCACTCCTGTACAATCTGCACTCCAATGATTTCACTTCTGTTCAATCTGGACCCCAATGATTTCACTCCTGTGCAATCTGGACCCCAATGATTTCACTCCTGTGCAATCTGCACCCCAATGATTACACTCCTGTACAATCCGCACCCCAATGATTTCCCTCCTGTACAATCCGCACCCCAATGATTTCCCTCCTGTACAATCTGCAAATCAATGATTTCGCTCGTGTATAATTGGCACCCCAATAAGGACTGGGGTGCGGATTCTACAGGTGATCCTTTTTTTTTACCTGATTATGTTTGTTTTTTTGTACCTGAGTAATTAAATTCTTTTGACCTGAGTATTATAACCATTTTATTTTCCAGATTCAGATTGTTATTGTAAAAGGAATGTTTAAATAAAGGATCATTTTATAATAGCTTCAGAAAGCAGTAGCCTCTCAGAAGCGAACTAATTTTTGGTCCACCCACCCAATACTATTAGCTACATTCATCCCACCGGGCCGCGAGAATATTGTTGAATGTTTACCGGTCCGCGACGATAAAAAGTTGCCGACCACTGCACTAGACCACACGGGATTAACCTCTTAATTATAAATAAAAAAATTGTTATGTGCTTGTGGGTTATTTTTATGATCATTATATTGCATTTGGTATTCCTTTATTACCCTTATCTATTTTATGAGCAATATGCACACTCATCAAAATGAGCTTTCTGTGTGCAGACAGAATTATTACATTTATGTCCGATGATTGATTATTTATAGGGTAAAACTGATCTTTTCTTGATCAATTAAATTTGCTTGTGTAATGTATTAGATGTTTTGTTATTGTCAATTGTTATCTCCTCGGTAGTATAGTGGTGAGTATCCCCGCCTGTCACGCGGAAGACCGGGGTTCGATTCCCCGCCGGGGAGGAGTATCTTTTTGATCCGTATAGCTTGAGACGTTCAGAAGCTAACGAAATTTGGTTCTTGCAAATCAAAACAGAGATTAAATTGAAATTTTGCAGATAAATCAGTATAGAAAATTGTTTCCAGCAATTTTCTATACTGATCAGATTTATGCATTGGTGGTTCAGTGGCCGAAAAACTGCCAGGCGGAAAACTGCCGAAGCGGAAAACTGCCAGGCGGAAAACTGCCAGTCACTTCAAGTTCAAACATGTTTCAACAAGTTCAAACATGTTTCAACAAGTTCAAACATGCGCTGAAACATGTTGTAACGGGTTTCGAGCACGTTTTAACATGCTGCCACAGATTACACGCATCTCATCAAGGAATAGACAGAACGAAAAGAAGAGCTAGGCAGACTGTGTATTGGCCAGGAATCAACAGCGACATTGAAACTACTGTTGCAGCTTGTCACAAATGTTCCCTCTTCAAACCATCTCAAACGAAAGAAACCTACCATATGGATGAAAGAACGCCAGAATGGGTTTTCCAGGATGTAGCTGCAGATTTCTTTCAATATGCTGGGAATAATTTTCTAGTTTATGTAGACAGATTGTCGGGATGGCCAATTGTAACAGTATTTAAAGGGAAAACTGGATCAAAAGAACTATTAAGAACTATCAGATCACATTTTTCCAATGTGGGAGTTCCTCAGCGAATCAGAACTGATAATGGAACTCAGTTTGCATCATTTGCTGTGAAGAAATTCATGGAAAAGTTCGGAGTAGAACATATATTTTCAAGTCCTCATTATCCACAAAGCAATGGGTTAGCTGAATCTGCAGTAAAAAGAATGAAATATCTTATTGCGAAGACCACAAAAGACGGCAACTTGGATTCAGATGAATTTCATGAAGGACTGCTTGAAATGAGAAACACGCCTGGGAGAAGTGGATACTCACCAGCAGAAATAGTCTTCGGACATAATTTAAACTCACTCGTACCTTGTCATAAACAAACATTCAAGAAAAAATGGAAGACGATGATGGAAGATGTGGAGAATAAATACAAAGAAAATAAATTGAGCGAACGGAAATATTATAACAGAAATGCAAAAGATTTACATCCCCTGCGAATGAAAGACTTGGTTTATATTCAAGACCATATCTCGAAACGATGGAACAAAATTGGAGAAGTTGTTGGTTTGGATGAAAATAGAAAATATTTAATTAAAACTAAATCGGGATCATTACTATGGAAGAATAGAATACATTTGATGCTAATGAAGAACATAAAGTAAATAATCAAGACAAAAGGAACCACATAGTGATTTGACTCTATTACAAACTGCGGAAAGGGGGAGTTGTTGTATTTAGTATTAAGATTTAATGTTATTATTTCTGTTAATGATCTACGTATTCTATCTACGGGTACATCCAATATATTTTTGACATTTACGAACGAATCCACCTTGTACATTGCTAATAAAGATGATTAGGAACAAGATCAATTATTAAACAGAGGTAATGTGGGTGTGCATAGATCTGGTGAAAGCAGCAATGTATACGCAACCTCTCATCCAACATTGCATTCCATATTTGCAATCATTTGATACTCAACCACGGATTTTGATGCTAGACAATATCCTTTTCACACGGCTCTAAATCTGTGAAAGCATGCATAGAAAGTAAATGAATTTCTCTTATAAGCTGGCCAGCTCAGAGCCCCGACTTGAACCTCATTGAAAATATTTGGAAGGTAATCGCATGGTGATGGTGCTCAAGAACGCAATCCCAAAAAATCAGGATTAACTGTGGAGATTCCTGAAAGAAGAGTGACAGGAGATAACTCCATAATAATGCTAAAAAATGATTGATTCCTGTAATAATCGATGCAACGAGGTCATCAAAAATAAAGGTCACCAAAAACAAAGGATTAATTTTGTATGTCTAATTAGCCAATGGTTAGTACAATAACAACTGTTCTTAAACTTTTTCTCGGTGATCTTTTTGGTTTCTGATGGCAATAGTTGCATATTTAAGTAAATATTTATTTGATTTTGCTAATATTTCTAGCAAACACTCACAGTATGTGTATCTTTATTGTTATTAAGTTTCACGTAATTTCGTTGACTGGTTTCTTTGCAATACACAAAAATGTTCAACTTTTTTCACTGTCCCTTAACTTATGCTCGCTACTGTATTACTGAGATCATTAATAAAAATATTAAAAAAGTAATAGACTTAAAATTGATAGAGGAGTAAAAAGGACGTAGGAAGAATACACAAATCATTGAATTACAATGTATCATATTATCATTATAAAACATTTTATCTATGTATATTGGAAGAGTTTAATAGTAAAGTAATCAATTGGTTTATGATGAATTTAAAATATCAAACATTTATTTCTAAAAGATCAGTGTTTATCACTTATAGTTTTATGAAAATTATCCATCTTAATTACCTTTCGATCATAAAATTACAGTGACAAACTATAACTTCTGATGATTTAATGTTGAATAAACTTCGTAAGAACTGGATAGTGAATTCTAATAATATCAATTGCTATGCATTTTAATGGTTCATTAATAACTATCATAAAATATAGCACATCTAAAACAGCTGTCAAGAGAGCGATTCACTGTTTAATTATTTTAACGATGAATAAATCCTATTGATTTTTTCAACAAATCAAATAAATACCATATGATATATGAACTACTAATATGTTGTGGATATGACTTCATGTTTAATGTTGTTTAATAAGTTTGATATTTTGCTACTTTTGCTTTATTATAATAAATATCCATTAAGGAGTTTAATTGTATCACTTTTATATATTAATCAGCTAAAACAAACACATTGTTATTTTACTGGAGTCTGACCTCACCTGGTAAGACAAGTGATGTCACCTTGTGAGTCTGGAAATCGCATATTTAATACACCCACAACATTAACTTACAATTCAGTGCTATTACATTTTATTGTACCATATTGGTTGAATAAATAAATGAATATTGTGAAAACATATTAACTACATGTAAATGATATAATGTCTCATTTTGGTCATTTAATAGTCCCTTTAGTGTTCCCAATTAGGTATATCAACTTGTTTTATCTACCATGACTGTTCACAATTGCATTTATTTTCACATCCAAATGTTTTTTGATGTGTTCACATAAATGCAACAATTACCAACTTAATCACTTTTTTATTTTCTTTTAATTTTTATATTAATTAATGATGGAAAAAGTTAAATGTACAAAAAAGTATTGGAAGTTTTAATCAATTCAAAATTTGCAACGATTTCAATTAATATGTTTAGTAATGTAATGTTTTGATCGGATTTTCAATTTGTTTTCAGACATTTCCAATCATCTCTTCAAAATATTTACCAGCTGCTCTCATCGAATGTTTGGAACTGTTATTGTTGGAGCAGCAGCACATTGACCTCAGTTATTATTACCTCAACATAATATTTGAAAATGCTCTGATATTCAGATGAAAATCACATGTCCATAATATTGAAAATGTGATTAGTTCGTAATTCCCATCATTCAAGAAAGAATAGAAACCTGGGAAAGTCGCATTGACGTATTCTCAAATGGTTTCGCTTGATTTCATTTTTAGAAATTTTACCGCTCAAAAAACAAGTACAGCCACTACCTAAATTGGTGAATTTGGTAAAAAAATGCTGTATTCATGTTTCACTGCGACTAATTCCCTCGATTTCAGCGCAGGAAGTTTTTATTTTTCTCATCTGAATCTCATGGCTTTTTTACTCTCGAAGAGCCTAACAAATCGACAGAACAATGGGAGGAACTTTTCAGGACTTAGAAAATCCGTGGAATGATGTTTGGAACTTTTCTAAATTATTCTAAAAACTTGGGATAAATAATCCATTACTATTCTCGATAATTAAGTAACCTCAATTGCACTCGTAAGTAAAATACTCAGTTTATAGCTTTGGGTTAAATATATAGTGAAAAGATTTTATAAAATGAACGGATATAGGACATCTCGTCAGCGAACATTTCATCCACGGACAATTCGTCCACGGACATTTAGTCCAACGAACATTTCGTCCACGGACAATTCGTCCTCAAATTGCTTTATTTTCTATTTTAAAATGTATATGGGATATATTTCATTTCATTCTTCACTATTACATTAATAGCCAGGTGTAAATATTTAATAATATAATAGTGACTTAAGCCGAAACATATATGAAAACAAAAAGAATTTCTATCTATCGATAACAGTTATAAATGGTAGCCGGTAAATTGCTCGAAAACAATTGCTCGAAAGACAATTGCTCGAAAACAATTGCTCGAAAAACAATTGCTCGAATGAACAATTGCTCGAAAGAACAATTGCTCGAAAGACAATTGCTCGAAAAACAATTGCTCGAACGAACAATTGATCGAATGAACAATTGCTCGAATTATCAAATTGCTCGAATGAACAAAATTGCTCGAATTATAAAATTGCTCAGTTTTCGATTTTATAACAGTCAGTTATTCATGAAGTGGAGCTGCACCTAACAATCATTGTTTCTTTTTAGTAATTGATCATTAATCATTCTATAAATGATTTTAATTATTACTTATTCTGCATAATCATTTTTTATACCATTTGTGTCATCTCGTATGTAACATGTGAATTGGAATCATGTGGTGAATCAGTACTATTCATGTTTTTTTTATCATAAAACCCGAAAAATTTGTAGATTTATTAAAACTCTGACATAACTTTGAGTTATTTCACCTATTGAGGTGCCACATACATATAGGCTATTAATAAATTAATCTACAAATTTTTTCGGGTTTTTATGATAAAAAAAAACATGAATAGTTGTGATTCACCACATGATTCCAATTCACATGTTACATACGAGATGACACAAACGGTCTAAAAAAGATTATTCAGAATGAGTTATAATTAAAATCATTTATAGAATGATTAATGATCAATTACTAAAAAGAAACAAACATTGTTAGGTGCAGCTCCACTTCATGAATAACTGACTTTTATAAAATCGAAAACTGTGCAATTTTATAATTCGAGCAATTTTGTTCATTCGAGCAATTTGATAATTCGAGCAATTGTTCATTCGATCAATTGTTCCTTCGAGCAATTGTTTTTCGAGCAATTGTCTTTCGAGCAATTGTTCTTTCGAGCAATTGTTCATTCGAGCAATTGTTTTTCGAGCAATTGTTTTCGAGCAATTGTCTTTCGAGCAATTGTTTTCAAGCAATTTACCTAGAACCGTTATAAATAGGATATGCTACAAAGGTTGACCGTTTCTTTAAGTTATTAATTATCTCGTTTAATATTGTACATTAATTAATGAGCTATGAGTACCTAAAACTGAAATAACAGGATACTATAACAAGAATACTTGTGTGGAATGTGGATAAGTAAGAATTAAAGTAATTACAATTGAGGTAAATAATAATTATTATATATGCTTTTATTATAAGTCAGAAAATATGAAACAGTACAATAAAAACAAGGATGTTTTTAAGTTTAAATAATTAAATGTAGCATTAAAAATTACCGATATCCAGTTAACTCTTCTATATCACTTGTTTAGTATTATATTATATACATGCATATCATTATGTATGTAATTTATGTAGTCACTGCTAAAAACATTCTTCTATAAAAAACTAATTTCTGAACCAAAATTGGTCTTAATAACCTAATAGGAATACTACTATTGATGATTATTGTAGTTACCGGAAATGAACACCACTAAAAATGTCTCCGTTTCCCCGTTTTCTATATTTATATACTGTAATAACATCGAGACATGCCTCGCAATTAATACAAATTTTATAAGACTGGGGTGTAATAAAACCGGGGTTGCCTGTATATCACTAAAAAAAGTATGCAGCATCATTATTTTACTGTTGCCGGCCAGAATGGGGAAAAAGATTGCAATAAGAATCTAGGCAAAGTCCATGAAATTCTAAATACCATAACCAAAAGGTGTTTTCTATTTCTATGTTGCAGAAAATACATATATAAATAACGAACAATACATACACAATATTAATATAATGCAAAATAAAGCAATTCGAGGACGAATTGCCCCTGGACAAAATGTAAAGGATAAAATGTACGTATCAATGAATATTCTTAACCAAACCATCATAAAAATGATACAGGTAAGTTAATTTCAGTCGTATTTTTTCAACCTATTGTATTACATATATATTTCCTTTACATGAACACTTTAAGCCATAACCTTAATTGGGACAAAACGTTTTTTTATTTAAAAAGGTAAATGTTTCATGAGTGGACCGAATTCCAACTGTCCATCTAAATTTAAGTGAATCACTCATAAATATACTATACAAAACAACTGTATAAGAAATTTCAGAGAGACTGTAACACATAATTATATTCAATATTTTAACTAATTCATCTTTTCAGAACCATATTTCTGGCCATCTTGGATTTTATAAATGTCTCACAATATCACCAGACCAATTTTAAACCTTTAGAGATTTTATGCGCGGAATACATTTTGGTGAGCGACAATTTGGTCGTTGGTGTTAACTGATAATCGAAAAATGTTGTTATAATAAAAAATGAACCTCTTATTTTTGGAGGCTGAATGGTTAAGTATAACTAGTGTGACTATAAAGTTGTTTGCTCGCGTTTGTGATGTGGAGACTACAATGAATGTCATTACTAAACCCAAGCAACCATGACACATTGTGCCAACATGGGCACTAGATGGTTAGGTGGGCAAGAGATGGCAGACTGAAAAGTAGTCTAGAAATTACATGGGATTGCTGTGGTTTTCCATTCTCATGGAATGTTCCCTTGGGAGAAGGTTGGTTCAATGTGGCGAATCCATCCCATTGAATTGTCATATTGGCCCAACCTGATTACTATATAGCATATCAACATTATTTGGCTGAAACTGGATTAACATATCGGCAACATCTTTGGCCAAGATGGTTTCATCATAACAGCCCATTTTGCAAAAAACCACACAGTACCAATACGATTTGTCAACCTAGTGCCCACATGGGCCCCATCAACTGGTGTTGATTAGGAAGTCTGTCATACTCAGAGAATGAAGAGACAAATGAAGTGAACTGAGGGAGAGTATGAAGTGGAATTCCAGATGAAGAGGAATTTGCTTTCAAGAGAAATTTAATGACTGCTTTAATAGCGTTCATGCAAGAATTAGGTACAATTTGCGTCCTGAATATTTCAACAAGAAAGTTCAGCTTTATAGTGTATTTTAAATTATAATCAATGTATATTAATTCAATGCATTCACGTTTCAATGCATATTTGATAGTTTCTCTTTTGATGTTCTTGGTGTAGGAACTGCATAGCAATATGGCTTCACTAATTCAATTTTTCTCTGCAAACAATTACGCAATAATAATATCCATGTCATTTACCCTGCACATCTTCAAGATATGGGACACCAGAGTTATTATAAAGAGTGACACAGTAGGTAGAAGAAGTCAATGGTAACACTCTCAATCAACAAACTAAACTATTTTTTGAAATTGTAAATCAGAGATGAGTACAATTATACGTGTATAATAATATGGAGGTATTTTATAGTAGATGTTTAAAGGATGTTATAGCGGGTGTGAAGAATTATATAGTGCATACACGATAAAAAATATATATATTATTTATATTCTGTTCACTTTTCACAATCCTCAGAACAATTTTAGAGGAACACCTCAAACAAACTAAAGAGATAAAATGAAATATTTCTTTATCTGAAGATGCCTTCATATTTTAAACAAAAATGCAAGATTGAATCCTTTGAATGTTACCAAAAATAAATTGACTTGAATGTGATGGAAGAGTTGATAATGGCTGATTCAAAGTGATAGTCTCTGAAATGTGTTTGAAAGTACTTTTAAATCAAATATTTGTATTCACCGTAGACTTAATAGATCTTCATTTAGACATATGGTATTTACATATATAATAATATATCAAGTCTACTTTGAAATAATAATTGTGCGTAGGACATTTTCCTTTGCAACATGAGTAATAAAATTCGTCTCTCAGTTCATGGAGTTATTACTATACGTGAATTAAAAGGAAAATTTCCTTAGTTATATCGGACATTTCTGGTAAAGGATCTATCTGCCTTTTAGACCCTTTAATCAAACTTTAATTTTTCCGTGGGTTAATTGCCTATCCATCACGGTGACTCCCTACTCACTAATTTATGGGTCTATAGGCTGATTTTCCGAAACCAAATTTGCCGAAAACTAATTCGTTTTAGCCGAATCCCAAATTGCCTGAAAACGGATTTGCCGAAATACGGATTTGCCGAAGGACAAATTTTCCGGAAGATGAATTTGTCGGAAATCAAATTTAATGTATTTAAAAATAACATTCTGTTGGACTTTGTAATTCTCATCATTATATCTTATGCATAATAAAAAAACATATTTCTAACATGAGTTTGACATTACTATTGCTACATAATTTGTATTCCGCTAATTTTGTGTCATTTTGCTAAAATTCATACATCTAACTGTATACATCAAATATTAATATGTATGAGGCATTAGTATTAAGAGTGGATAGAAATTAATGTTTTTACCTGAAACAAATATATTCAGGCAAGTGACACTATCGTTGAAGCTAGAGGTATATTTGGAAGATATAAACATATCTAATAGTTTATTTATTACTAACAATTTTATATTTTACAAGCAATTTATGGAATAGATATTAATAATATCACCCACAAAGCACCTTCCGTATGGTATACTATTAAAAACTGAGTAAAAGATAAGCAGTTAACATGGAATATTCACAAAAATGAGTAAACAAGCCAAACGCTCAAATGAAAGAAATGTAACATGCTCCCATAGCTGACTGACTGAATATAACTTGAACGTCTTTAAAATAAGAAAAGGCAAATAATCATTTAGTGGTACACAGATTTACAGTTACAATGATTGACGAAGAGATAGAATAATTAAAGGATTATTTAGTGTAACTGAGGGTTATGATTTCGTTGATTCGTTTCTTTTCTGTAATTTTTGTGTATTTTGCATTTTGTCATTCGGCGAATCTCCACTTCGGCAAACCCGTTTTCGACCAATTTGGATTTCGGCAAATTCATATTCGGAGAATCCGGTTCGGCGAATTAGATTTTGGATAATTTGGTTTAGATAAATTCGATTTCGGCCAATCCCCGGATACCTAATTTACTCAGATACTTTACCCTATTTTCCCATAGACAGATTTTGTTTTTAAAAATGAATAATAAATATCGATGCATAAACAATTTTACTATATTATTCATAATTAGAGGAAATATTATTATATTATCGTTAAGAAAAGGGATGGAAATATCTCTTTTCTCATATAAGATGCATGTATCTTTGAAATGTTCTTTCCTCTGCTCTCGACTTTATTTACTTCATTTCAATAGAAAAATTATCTATGAGCGAATTTGATTTTAAAATAATTTTAAATTATTGGGTCTTTATATTACATTTCTATTTAATGAATTATTACATTTCTATTTAATGAATTATTACATTTCTATTTGATGAATTATTACATTTCTATTTAATAAAATATTACATTTCTATTTAATGAAATATTACATTTCTATTTAATGAATTATTACATTTCTATTTAATGAAATATTACGTTTCTATTTAATGAAATATTACATTTCTAGTTAATGAAATATTACATTTCTAGTTAATTAAATATCACCTTTCATTTTTTCAATCAAAAATAAACAATTTCAAATCTTTCTTTATCTTTCAAAACTTTCTTTCAAATCTTTTTTGAAATTGTTCTTGAATGGAGCAAAATGAAATAAATAATTAAAATGTAGATTTTATCGTTCAACTGTTTGGTTTCAAGGGACTGAATATAATCACAATAACGAAACAGGATAAGGATTACGAATCACCAATAAAAATCATCAAAGAAATTGAGGAATATTTCACAATATTGGTGACTAAAATAATCAGCTGATCTTCTGAAGCAGTGAAACCATACAGGGAGTGTGATCTTTTAGAGGTTATCTTATAAGTCAGGGAATTGATATGTGTGTGGACTGTAGAGTGTGGAGCTTTGACACAGACAATTCTTAAATATTTTGATAAAGAAATCTATCTAAATACATTGAATAGAACGTTATATTATAAATTTTAATCGAAGGTAAAAAAAATGCACTAATCAAACCTTACTCTACACACTGAAGAAACTTCAATCTATATGTAGCTATCCGAACAGAAGTTCACATGAGCATAATGTAGAAGTACAGTTCTTAACAAACTTAATTAGATACAAATCTAATATCTTGCTAATTAATTCACAAGAAACAGGAGTATTTTAATCATCAATCTATAAGGTACCGCAATGCTATTAATCGTCTGTAAACTATAATATGTGAAATTGAAATTAAATGTACATTTTAAAATATTCAGTGAAGAAAAAGCTTTCAAATATCACACTAAACTGTGACTACCTATAATTTCGTATAACAAATGTTACGTACTTAAACATTACTCGAATAGAATTTTAGGCTATAGAATACACAGATATTAAAACTTTAACTAGTCTAGTCACAATATAGATAACGTGGACGAACTAATGTCAATAATAGAGGTGCACAAAAATGTTTCACTCGAATAGTTCAAATTCCCATAGTATATTGGGTTCAAAGTAGTTGCAGAAGCCGCTGTTTTCAAAACTTGAAATTATTGAGAGCTGAAAGAAAATCATAGAACAAAATATTACTCACTGACCATCATGAGAGAATGAGAGCTGAAAGAAGTTGTCACATCCTAAAAGGGATGTAGGAACGCTCTCTAACTTTGTCCCTAGACTAAAAGCTGAGGTTAGTAATGAGGGTGATTAGGTATCGAGAATTGTTGACCATTGAATTGCAATTTTAAAATAAAGATTTATCAGTTGAATTTTAATATGTACATCATAAAGTTTATTGCCTTTATTTTGAAACACCCTGTGTGTACGCTACACGAAGTTTAATTACTACATCAAATACTATTAGCATTTACCGTACACTTCATCTACATTTACACTCTAGTATTTATATATCAAGTCAACCAGGAAATTGTACGACATACCAACGTCTCTCAATTCCAAAATGTAAAATTAATGAGCGAAAGGTAATCATCAAACGAAAATTTTATTATATTCGAGCTAATATAATTCTAAATTATAACATACTGATGAATATTTATTTACATGAATAAAATATTCATCTCCAATATAATAGAAGAAAATTACAGTTTTTCGTATATGTTATTAAGAATATAGTGACAGCACATCCTCTTATGTGGTTATACGTTATATCATTACATCTATTTTAGGTTTTAAATCTCATCATCCCAATGGACGCATTAGCGGACATTGTTGAACATTTTATGCGATAATTCAGCGGTTCGAATAAGAGGCTTTATACTCCATTCAAATATCATTATCTCATACAAGAGATTATTCCCATTCAGTCATTTAGCATTGGATGAAATAGAAGAAAATTATAGAATTATATTCGGTCTCTCGGTTTGGCTCATTATTGTATATTTTCATGGTAACTAATATCGATGGGTGACAACAATTTGTTATAAAATAATATCAGGTAAACAAATAATATGAAAAACATAAATTTAAAAATTCATTAATTTGAAAAAAATGCATTATAACAAATTCTCATAGAATAATTAGCTACTAATAATTCAAAATTTTCCAATATTTAGTAAAATAATTTGAAATAAAATAGTCATAACTAAATTATAATAATGTTATAATGTTAAACACATTAATTAAGAAAAAATGCCGTAAAATATTATAAAACACATAAAATATGTGTTTAATATATCCAGTAATCATTGATGCTTACAAATTATAAAACAATATAGTTAAACTAACTAATGAGCTACTAGATATAAGTTGATGGTCACAAATAATGTAGCACCTAGTGAGGAACTACCAAAAAGTGACACTTAGGAGCTTCACCCAGCAAGTTCGGCTAACTACACTAGAGTAATAGTACTCACTACGAAAGGTTTTATTTTCTCAACTTCAGAGGCGTGCTAATAAAACTGAGAGATAACTTCAAAGCTTATACAAAACATGAAAAATAATCATAAATTCATTAATTTAGTTTATAAAATCATATAAGCAACTAAATGACAATAAAACTTCGTATTCGATGTTTGGTTCTTTTCATTGATGACTTTAAGTAAAAAAGATTCATGACGTGGAAGAAATCCACCGTTGCCATTGGATCTAAAAGAGATGGGCAGAGCTACTTGGATCGTTTTTTCGCTAATTACACTTGCGCTAATTACACTTGCGCTAATTACACTTGCGCTAAATACACCTACGCTAAATATTATTGCGCTAAAGGTTGAACATAATTGATACTAAATATTAAATAAAGTGTCTTATATGCAACAATTAACAGTGATTTGAATAATTAATAACAGAAAATTATAAAATTAAACTATAAACTTCGCACCAATTTTGAGTCATAAATCAAATCATCTGAAGCGTGTACTATTTTTGTATTTTACTATTTTTGTAAATCATGAAAAAGCAAATAAATACTAAATAAATCATAGATGAATAATCTCACTCCCCATTTCTTCCATGGCGTTCATTCTTGTCGAAGAAAGAACTGAAAGTTTTAGAGTAGAGTACTTCTTCGCTACTCATTTCTGTGCCAATTTACGATATTCTGAGAGTAGTGATTTGTAAACTCTGCCAATTACTGAATAAAGAAACGAATAAATAGTCTTGACAAGCTGCCAAGATACTCTGAACCAAACCGTAGTAACGGGGAGTGAATAAAGTGGTGAATAGAATAGTGAATAGAGTGGTGAATGGAATGGTGAATAAAGTGGTGAATAGAGTGGTGAATGGAATGGTGAATAGAGTGGTGAATAGAATTGTGAAAAAATGGTGAATAGAATGGTGAATAAAGTGGTGAATGGAATGATGAATAAATTAAGTGGTGAATGGAATTGTGAATAAAGTAGTGAATGGAATTGTGAATAAAGTAGTGAATGGAATGGTGAATGAAATAGTGAATGGAATGGTGAATAAAGTGGTGAATGAAATGGTGAATAAAATTGTGAATGGAATGGTGAATAAAGTGGTGAATAAAGATGTTAATATTACCACTCCCTCTAATGTTAATGTGATGTTAATATTACCAAAATGTTAATATTACCACTAGCTCTAATATTTATAATTCGGAGGTTCTTCTTTGTAAACTTCTTTCATTTTCTCTTTGTCACAGTTTCATAATAAGGAAAATTTATTCAATGGGAATCGAATTATTTCATCTTTGTTATATTCAAAAATATTGATGTGATACCTGTAGTTTTATTAATTACATGGCACTAAATGAAATAAGCATCCACTACCATTGACATAATGTAACATTCAATATAATAAAAAAATTAAATGAAAACTATAGGGTATCTGTTTCCTCAATAATATCAGGAAATTTATTTCCTAAAAAATTCCAAAAATTAGAGTTATATGATAATTTGAATTGATATTGCTCTATATTTTAGACTCGAGTTTAATATATGATTATGATATTTAATTGCTTATATTAGACTCAGATTCTAATATAAGCTAATTCCATTAACACAGAGAGGAGGCGCTTATCTCCGTATTTTCTTTCTCTATTTGTATGATCTAAGGAAATTACCTTAAAATTTTAAAAAATTTAGTGCTTCTCAGCAGCCTTACCTGATGCTATTTTGAAGTTTTAGCCTAATAATTCTAATTAATAAATTTCACGACACCATCAATGACAAACATTCTTAAACCAAGAAAGACAACTCTCACCAAAATAACGAACAATTTCATAGAAATTTATTACTGGATTGATTCAGGAATAATTCACTGCCGGCTGACTTCGTTGATTCCTCTTGACAGTTAAGATATATACTGAGTAATAACCATTGAGTCTAAGGTTAATTTTGACTGATGATATTTGTGCGTTCATCAATCATTGAAAAATATGGTGACACAAATAAGGCAAGCTTCTTCTAATTCTTATTTTAGCTCTCGGAGAAGGGTGTCATTTTTAAAACATTATTCCAAAATGTGTAAATTGCTATAACTTTTTCATTTTCATTCATTTTAAGTTTATTTGATTATTTTGTATTTCTTTATAATATACAGAGTAAACTAAAAATATGCAATGGAAAATAAAAATTCAAATCAGGTTCAGCTAAGTTTCATAGGAAACAAAAACTAGCGAAACCTAATCACTCTATTTGAATTGAAAAACTTAACATCTTTTTATAATGATAAAAAAATTTAATCTCATAAACTGGTAAAAGCTTCTTTCTCCATTTTCTTTCAACAAAATGGACAAAAAGAAGAAGAAATACAAATAATTGAATGTCATTTTCTACTTTGATAAAAAATATCACTTTTCTGCATGTGATGTAACAAAAAGAATTAAAATATTTTGTTTTATTCAACACTTATGAGTAGTTGAGTTCGGGTTTCCCTTTTTCTGGTCAGTGCTGTAGAAAATAAAAAGTTTCTTGTAAATACATTTATTAATATCTCATTAAATGATAGATGCAGTCGGGTAGATATCAGTTTTTTTGATAATTTTTCCAAAATTCTGAAATGCTTTTTGGGGAGATCTTCTTGGAAACTTAAATTAACGATTAGAACCTATATAGCCACTCCATATTTAATATTTCGCACTAAATAGAACTTTATTCTCTTGACCCCTGTCTTCATATCTCTAATTTGTTAATAGCCCTAACTTTCTCAGAAATGGTATCACCTAGTAGACATTATAAAAAATATTTTTAACTTCCATAATTTTATTAACAAATGTACCATTTCTACAGATCTATTTTGTCTGAAGATGACGTTAGTACAACGATGAAATATTGTAAAAAATGATAAAAAAATACATTATCAAATGGTTGTCAAAAATTGTTTTTAATTTCCAAGAAGATCTCACCAAAAAGCATTTCAGAATTTTGGAAAAATTATCAAAAAAACTGATATCTACCCGACTGCATCTATCATTTAATGAAATTAAATGAAATTAAAACTTGCTACCAAGATATACTGATTTATTAATATATATATATTTTCTGGAAAATAGTTTAAAGTATATATATCTATAAATGTATTGTAGGCGTAATTAAAAATTACATCTATTCATTTCATATCACACTTAATGTATTGATATCTTGTTTATATTATTTTAATAATAAAAATGATGAAATATAATTCAATTTATTGATGGGAATTCTCAGAGTAATTGAATATGTTAACATGTAGTACGTACATAAGGATATCTTGTTTCAAAAATACATTATAATAATTCAATTAAAAACCAACTGTAATAGACATTTCATTTGTAGAGTTACTGCTAAGAGTGACAATACTACGTATATAATAGTTTACAAATCTATTAAACGTATATAATAGTTTACTCAGCAATATAAGCTAAATAAGAATTTACATAACTATTTTACGAATATATAAGTTTACGTAACTATATAACTATATAACGTTTAGTTATTATGGTTCTAGGTAAATTTCTCAAAAACAAATGCTGTAAAAATGATTGCTTGAATGAATAATAACCTGAATAATCAAATTCGTGACAGTGTTTGAAATTCGTGACAGTGCACTTTACCGTCCTTCTTAAAAATTAGCAGTTTATAGTATAGGCAATCCCCCCTTTTATTACAACCCGGTATTATAAAAAAATTAATAATTACATTGTACATCTCAAAGTTGTTTATTAGAATAGTATCCCCACTCTTCGAAGACGGAAAATGCTCTGTGGGTCCTTTGTCTAAGGTGGGGAGTTTTGGTTCTAGGTTAGAGCAGGGATAATGAAGAGGACACTCTCGTTTCCGACATTCACTATTGCAATAACACAAGATACAGAGTTGAACTTTATGAAAAGATACACAAGAAATGTGATTCTAATACACAAGTGAAGTCTGAAGCTAACGCTAGGTAACACTACCATCCGTGGAACGCCTGATCGAAACTGGACACAGATTAGTCTGAGCCTACTGTATTTATAGGATAGATTGAGTATTGGGAATTTCGAAGGTTGGAGGTTCCTATATTAAGGAGGTATTTAAGCAATTAGCTACGCCTCAATATGTTATTATTGAGTGGCATTGTTAACTTCTGGACAATGCTAGAGTATGAAAAGCGATTATCCTCGTCGGAAAGTTGGCATCTTAAAAAGGTATTTTGGTAATTAACCAAATTAGCTATGCCTCAAGATGTTATTTCCTTTGACGAGACAAAGCTAAGATTTATTAGAGTTTAATTAATAAAAGACATTGTTAAATTTTTAACAATTCAAATCAGCTAATAATTAGGCGTGTTACATGATATTCATATAATGCGTTTCATTAATCATTTCTAATCGTGAATGACTTGTTTGTCCTATCTTAAGGGCACCGTTCCCAGATTTTGAAAAGTGTTTTATTATTGAAGCTACGGTTGTGAAACTTTGTACACATATATAAAATGAATTCTAAGATGTTTTTGTGTCATGACATTTTTCCGATTCGACCCATAGAAAACGAGTTATTCGAATTTCGAAGAAATTTCGAACAGTATGTAAATTAATAAATGGATACTACAATTTTGTAGCTATGACATTATGGTTTTTTGCATTCGATTCTCAACAAGATTCTCTACAAGCTGTGTGAGCGTTTTTTTTTTATTTTTCGAATTGGTTTTCAAATTATTGAAATTTTTAGTGAAAAAAAATTGAAAAAATATAAATTTCAAAATTCAATATTCTGGAAAATTAAATAAAACTCTTCCAGAGTATGTAGAGAATTTTGGGGAGAACCGAATGCATAAAACTGCAAAGCCGTAGATTCCACCAAAAAAAAGCCTTAGGCTTTTGAATTAAATGATTTGTAGATATCTGAAGTAACAAGTAATCTCCCATTCAAAATTAGATAATCAGGCACGCAACATACTACTCTCGCGAAGGTCTGCGGGTAACTGAGGAATAATTCTTTACAAACCTTAGTGGGCGTGTTATTAGTGGTAGGTTAGATACCAGATATAGCGAAATAATTAATTATTACGAATTATAATTGGCTGAGAGATGGTTTTTAGAGTATGTACATATTGACTCCCTACCCCCCGAAACTCTTTTCCCTTTCTCCCTCTCCCCAGGGGGGTTAGAGTAAAACGATACCTCAGGTATTTTGCACACACTATAAGAAGGTTATAAAGCAACTATTTACACAATAAAAAAAAATGATAAAACTTTGAGATTTCTTTGGGGACGGTCCCCTTAAAAGTTACACCCTTCTAAAGTTAACAACACGATTTCATTGATACTGTTATAATAACAATACAATAGTACAATACAATAGTACAATACAATAGTACAATACAATAGTAAAATACACAATACAATAGTACAATTCAAGTTGTATTACACGCTTTCCCAAATAAGGCATTTGATTACGCGTACCTAATTTTATCCAAATCATTTTAACTGAACAAATATTCAAATATTTTACCACTGCTGTTAATATTATTTGTATTCAATAATATTTAAATATTTCAATAATTTAATTTAGAATAATCAAACTAATTAAGAATAATTAGTATATGCTAGCTACTTCTATCTATTATTATTACAGTAATTGGACATAGAAAACGGAGACATTTTTTTAAGTGTTGATTGTGTCACGGTAACTATAATAATCATCAATTCGGTTTCAATATTGGTCCCTTACTGGCTGCTAATGTTAATATAACATTCAGTATTTATTGTTATAGCATATTAATTACAACTTTTCATAAGGTTCGTAGATTCGCTTACTATGTTGTATCGTTCATCAGCCTGAACCCTACAGGCTATCTCGTTATTTACTTAGTTAGCCCTTACTTACTACAATAAGTAATGAGTACTTAGTAAGGTTAATCTCATATTACTTATATAGCTCTAATTTAGTTCAATAAGTATTGAGAACTAAGTAATGATAAATAACACGTAACTTTATCACTATTATCTTTTATATCAATAAATACATAGTATTTGTTCCAATTACACGGATTTCACAAGTGAATCAATTTCTGTATTTTTAAAATAGACAACTTGTAAAGACAGACACCGAGTGTCTAGAGCAAGTCTCCTGTTACAGGACTACAGATCACATACTACTGTTTGTGAATGACGTTCTATTATATACGTGATGTTATATCTGTGAAGAGGAGTGATTTCAAACGAAATTTCCGTGGTATATTCATCACGTGATTATGGTATATTCACTTGAAGTATTTATGTTACCCTAAATTAGCCAATGCATAATTTACGTTAACTTTATATTTCATAACTTTAGAAGAATCTAACATTGGGTCATTTGAAGCAAGCATTTGGTTCAGAAAATAGTTTTCATAACACTTTTTTAACAATGTACAATGTTCATTAAGAAGAATGTGCAGAGTCTTCGTAAGTTTTTATGAAGACAATCACAAAACTGCCTGAATTTATACACTCATTGTTTATCATTTTATTGCCTAACTTTTGAAGTTTGAAGACAAAATTTTCATAATAGAATTCTAACGATAACTTGCAGCAATGCTCACTACTTCTGAAACTGTTTGTGGGATTTATCAAAAATGAAAATTAAAATAATTACTTAATTATGATATCTAAACGTCCAGTTGGTGTTTTATTTTAGAATTTTTTATATAGCATGTATGTATATATTATACTTTTCTTGTTATTTCTCATCTGTATACATAAAGGAATAATTATCATACATTATTTGATATTTATATCTATTTTTCAAACAACTGAACTATTTCAACAGTGAATGTCATAATATATAATAACATGAAGGGTTTCAATCAATTCCCATCTCTCTAATTTCTTCCCATTGCCTCATTTTCCACAATGTTATTGGTGTTACATACCAGGCTGTTCTTGTTCTAAATTTCCTCAAAATTCCACTCACCTTTTTAATTTCTCTTTCATTTACCACTTAGGTGATGACAGTGGGAAAAATGTTAGGTTCATTCGAATTCATAGTCACATGGCAGTGCTAAGCTAATCTAATTAGTTAAAAAAACATATTTGCTGACACATGTAACAACATGGTAATATACATCGTCAGACTGATAGACTCAATAATCAATACTGTATAGTCAGTCATGTAATTTCTTATAACTACTTCTTATTTTTATGAGTATAAAATTTTCGGTTCTAGCTAGGTAAGTTGCTCGAAAACAATTGCTCGAAAGACAATTTCTCGGACGAACAATAACTCGGACGAACAATTGATCGAAAAACAATTGCTTGTAACATAATTGCTCGAAAAACAATTGTTCGAACGAACAATAATATTGATCAAATGAACAATTGCTAATGATCTATTGCTCGAATGATCGATCAATTTCTCAAATGGTCAAATTTTTCACCGTGTTCCAATTAATAAAAGATAGTTAATCGTGAAGTTGAATCTCTTCGATTAGCTCCACCTAACCGTCGTTGTTTCTAATTAGTAAATAATAATAACTATATTTCTTATTTTTATCTCTAGTTACTATTAATCATTATAATAATGTTTTTATCTTTCTATTTTTCTTATTTTTAAAGAACAGGAAATGCTTAAGTAAATAGCTCCACTTGGATCCTACAAGATGTTCTTAGGGTTAGGTTAGTATTTTTAGGTTTTAGCAACTAGGGCTATTAGAGCTTCAGATCACGAGACATTTAGCATGACCTCTGCTATTCGTGCCAATTGCTTTTCAATATTTTCCATTTACTGTAGTCATTATCTTGTTTATTTTTCCTTTTATTTTACATTGATTTGGCAATTGATGATTCTAAATTTGATCATTTGAGCAATAATTGATCATTTGAGTAATGATTGATCATTTGAGCAAAAATTAACCATTCAGGCAATCATTGTTCAATTCGATCAATTGTCGAAAGTCAGTTAATCGTGAAATGGAATCTCTAAGATTAGCTGCACCAAACTGTCCTTGTTTCTGATTAGTAATAACTGTGTATCATTCTTGTGTATGACCGATTGTTTATTCGAGCAATAGTTTTCGACAATTGAACGACTGCCAAAATTTTCTATATATGATTCAAATTGAATTTTCTTTGTTCATAGCTAATTTTCCTATATTCAGTACCATATTTTTCCATTTTTCTTCTCGTTTAAATTTTGTTAATTCCACTCACAATAAAAAAAATTAAATCCTATTATTGTCTAATTCTTCTACCTCATTAAAATTCTCTTAATTGGTGAGCTATTAATGTTTTTTTATTAAGATTTCTCTTCTAATTTTTACGCAATAGAGTCTTACTTAACCCTAATGAGTTTGACTATCAGAATGTATCAGAAGGTTTGACTATATGTTTAAAAAAAACTTGTCCTATTTAGAAACCTACGGTTCTGTATTTATTACACGTTGTTAGTATATATAGTAAACTAATGTGTACCAAATTGCAAGTAAAAATATTGAATACATAAGGAGAGATAAATAAATAGGTATATAAGACATTGGCAACTGAGAGAGCAGAACTCAGTGATTAAGTGGAATATGACCAAATCACAGGTCACACATTGTGTATTTTCCATGAAAATTGGACTGTACTGTGTTTAGAGGCTACCAAACTATATTTTTGCGTTTCCACACAATACCACATTACAATTAATTTACGTGATTTACGCCTATAAAGTAATTATTTTTAATCTTTTAAATACAAAAGAATATTTGGTACTTACGTAGGAACATAGACAAGAAAGGAAGATAAATTTTAAAGAAAGACATGAAAGATATGAAGTAATATAAAAAAAATTTGCTCAGAAGACACACGTAAAACTCATTAAGGTTGACATCACATAACAGTGATTATTTTATCACATGATAATTGGAATATTGGAAATATAGTGCCGTCATCAGGGACGATTAATTAAGATTTATACTTGAAGGTGATAATAAAGTAAAAATGATTTACTAATATTAATGAGGCGTTTCAAATATTGTTATTATTTACCTTTTCTATAATTGTAGTTAATAATTCCAAATTATCTATGATCTCCGAACATTCCAAATTACACATATTGTATTTGAAAGAACAATTTTTTCTATTACTTTCAATAGTCGAGACATAACTTAGGTAATGCTAAGGATAAAGTAATGATAGAGAACAACAGGCACCACAACAGGTTTTTTTTTCAATGGGAATACAAGCCATTCTCACCCGTGCTAGTCTTTACTATGTATCCCATTCGCTGTTTGATCAAAGCGTATGTTTGCCATCGGGAATTGAAATCTTATTCTTCTTCAGTTGGATGAAATATTGCAATTCGTGGGCATATTTCATGTTTGAAAATAATTAAAATGAGGAAAGAATTTGTAAACATTGTACATTATTATGATGTTAACCAGTTAATCAATTCAGATAAAAACCGAAACGCAGCTCAGTAAAAGTACTTCATCTGAGAATCAATCAGAAGTTTTCTGCTTCATTTATATTCACTAGTACCACAATATCGCTAGACAGAGTACCACAATATCCCAAGACACAGTACCACAATATCTCAAGACACAGTACCACAATAACTCAAGACACAGTACCACAATATCCCAAGACAAAGTGCCACAATATCCCGAGACACAGTACCACAATATCTCAAGACACAGTACCACAATATCCCAAGACGCAGTACCACAATATCTCAAGACACAGTACCACAATATCTCAAGACACAGTACCACAATATCTCAAGACACAGTACCACAATATCTCAAAACACAGTACCACAATATCTCAAGATACAGTACCACAATATCTCAAGATACAGTACCACAATATCCCAAGACACAGTACCACAATATCCCAATACACAGTACCAGTCTCTCAAATGTTGGTTTCAGTCTCACTTGTGAGGTTCATTATGCACTTCCCTGCAGTCAAATTAAGGTCTGCATCCTAAGTTGCAGATTCACAATGCAGATGCAATGCAAAGCTTTTCAGTCGGTAGATGGTGCAGACCTCTGTGTATTATCTGATGGGGAAGAATTAGTAATTTGATAAACGTTAATAATCAAGACAGAAAACTGAGCTAAATAATATTACCAAAATATAATAACAGTTTTGGAGAAAACGGATTTTCCCTGAGTAATTAAGTTCATTTGAAAATAAAAACAAATTATTGACTAAATCACTAAAATGATTATTATTGTCGTTTTTTTCTTTTCTCTATCTCATGCACAGAGAGCAATGATGATGGTTACCTTCAATTTTTTTTCATTCACAGTCTGTGTAGAGCCACTCCTTGTTTAATGTCTTTTTATTTTTTATGTCTTCTTCGTGCCTTGTAAACGCTACTCGCAGGAAAATGTCACCCCGAGAGAATGTGTCATGAGTTCCTGTCACGCAAATATCATGTCATAAAGTGCGTCATCAGGACCCATTGAAAGAGAGATAAATTATTTTCTTCTCAAGATGGAATATGACAAATTGACAATGAATGCTACTGTTGGACAATTTTCAAAACATGTTTAATAAATATAGTTAAAAACAACAATAAAGAATAACTTTTTCCCTGTTCATGTATATTATTGCTGCTAGGAGCTGCAGTGAATATCTATACTAATAATTTCCCTCGTGTGTTTATTTATTTATTTATTTGGTGTCCGCTTTTACACTACGGGTATTAAACATGAAGAATGTAACATATGAGACGCACGGGAATATATTGACTTGATATTTAAATTCCTTTGTTTTTGTTCAATTTTTAAATGTTTTTTATCTATAAATTAAAATAGACTATGCAGAAAATTTAATTGCAATTGAATTCATTAAAAGTAACTTAATAACGGGTATTGATGATGACCCATTATTTTTAACGGGAAAATATGTACACTAGTTCTGTAATAAGTTCATAGATCTGCAGATGGTGGCACTCATTCCATTTGTTCCAAGACATTTTTATCGTCTTCAGTTCGCTATATATGCATATTCGTGCCATAAATTTTTGTTGTGAACTCGTATGGTGCAACTTTACTCCAAGATTTTGCTACCTGAACCAACAGCGACTGTCTCAGTGTTTCACAGTTGGAATAAGGCTATAAAGAAAGTAATTTCCTAGTTGCCTCAAACCATAAATTCGGTTTACAGTCTGACAGGAAGTAAAAAGAAGAATAATTTGTTCCTATTATACATTTATCAACAAAAATATGTAAATACATATGATATTTGTGCCGTTTTATTCCACTCATTTTCATTCATTTAAAATCTTGTTATTTCTGTGTGGCCATTAGGAAAATTAGTGAAATTTATAATCTAAACAAAGGCTAGCACTCAATTACTAATATTGATAAATAATCTAATGTGTAATTATTTGATACCCATTAATTGTATCCCTATTTGCTCAGCGTATCAAAATTAATTTAACATAGGAACTTATTATATACATAGAAATGTCAATTGAAAAGAAACGGTTGGGAGAGGAATAAATAAAGAAAATACAATCAATTTAGAGATAAAAAGTAATTATAACTACATCAACTACAAGATATTAATATGGATTCACTTGTAAATGATTATAGATACACCTTGTAGATGATTGCATGCAGTTTAACTTGTAGATCATTACAGATTAATTTGCAAATGATTACAAATTCATTTACATATGATTATATAGGTTCACTTACAGGTGTGCAGATGATTGCAGATTCACTTGAAGGTACACAGATGTTTACAGATTCATTTGAAGGTACACAGATGTTTACAAATTCATTTGAAGGTACACAGATGTTTTTCGATTCTCTTGCAGAAGATTATACAAATTAACTTTTCGTCAACATATACCATTTAATGGCACATACATTATACATATAATCAATGGTGTAAGATCAAAATCTTCTCATTATAATTATAATAAATCTAATTACCTTTAATCATAAGGTCAATGAAGTTTATCTTAATTGATAAGAATTATTTATAGAATATCCAACAATTGTCTGTTGTCTGCAGATAATAGTAAGCAGTTGGTGTTAATATTTTGCAGGTAATTCCCATTATTGCAGGTAACCTTCACTTCTTGATTACTCCACAAAATAGCAATATTTTCTCAGATTCAGAGCAGCTTTGACATTAACACGTGTGTTCAGATAAAGTCCAAATAATATCTTGTCAGTTCTAACATTTTCTTAATGACTTGTTTTGAACTTATGTTTTACTTTGTAAGTGTTTCGTTAAACAAGTTAGCCGAGAGTGACTCAATTATATAAGTTCGATATTTCTAAAGTAGTTCCTAAGTTTCCTCAAGAATTCTGTTCATTAAAAGTTTCTAATAATGAAAGCAGAAGGAAAATTCCTCCATGAACTGCTTTCAAAACTCCTGAGATTTGTAAGAATTATCTTTCAGTTTAAGTGATTCTGCAGTTGACTTCTAAGTATAATCTTTCATTTAAAGTGATTCTGCAGTTGATTTGTAAGTATTATCTTTCAGTTTAAGTGATTCTGCAGTTGATTTGTAAGTATTATCTTTCAGTTAAAGTGATTCTGCAGTTGACTTGTAAGTATTATCTTTCAGTTAAAGTGATTCTGCAGTTGACTTGTAAGTATTATCTTTCAGTTAAAGTGATTCTGCAGTTGATTTGTAAGTATTATCTTTCATTTAAAGTGATTCTGCAGTTGACTTGTAAGTATTATCTTTCAGTTTAAGTGATTCTGCAGTTGATTTGTAAGTATTATCTTTCAGTTGAGGTGATTCTGCAGTTGATTTGTAAGTATTATCTTTCAGTTTAAGTGATTCTGCAGTTGATTTGTAAGTATTATCTTTCAGTTAAAGTGATTCTGCAGTTGACTTGTAAGTATTATCTTCCAGTTAAAGTGATTCTGCAGTTGATTTGTAAGTATTATCTTTCAGTTTAAGTGATTTTGCAGTTGACTTGTTAGTATTATCTTGCCGTTTAAGTGATTCTGCAGTTGACTTGTAAGTATTATCTTTCATTTAAAGTGATTCTGCAGTTGACTTGTAAGTATTATCTTTCAGTTAAAGTGATTCTGCAGTTGATTTGTAAGTATTATCTTTCATTTAAAGTGATTCTGCAGTTGACTTGTAAGTATTATCTTTCAGTTAAAGTGATTCTGCGGTTGACTTGTAAGTATTATCTTTCAGTTAAAGTGATTCTGCAGTTGACTTGTAAGTATTATCTTCCAGTTAAAGTGATTCTGCAGTTGATTTGTAAGTATTATCTTTCAGTTTAAGTGATTTTGCAGTTGACTTGTTAGTATTATCTTGCCGTTTAAGTGATTCTGCAGTTGACTTGTAAGTATTATCTTTCATTTAAAGTGATTCTGCAGTTGACTTGTAAGTATTATCTTTCAGTTAAAGTGATTCTGCAGTTGATTTGTAAGTATTATCTTTCATTTAAAGTGATTCTGCAGTTGACTTGAAAGTATTATCTTTCAGTTAAAGTGATTCTGCAGTTGATTTGTAAGTATTATCTTTCAGTTAAAGTGATTCTGCAGTTGATTTGTAAGTATTATCTTTCAGTTTAAGTGATTTTGCAGTTGACTTGTTAGTATTATCTTGCCGTTTAAGTGATTCTGCAGTTGACTTGTAAGTATTATCTTTCATTTAAAGTGATTCTGCAGTTGACTTGTAAGTATTATCTTTCAGTTAAAGTGATTCTGCAGTTGATTTGTAAGTATTATCTTTCAGTTAAAGTGATTCTGCAGTTGATTTGTAAGTATTATCTTTCAGTTAAAGTGATTCTGCGGTTGACTTGTAAGTATTATCTTTCAGTTAAAGTGATTCTGCAGTTGACTTGTAAGTATTATCTTTCAGTTAAAGTGATTCTGCAGTTGATTTGTAAGTATTATCTTCCAGTTAAAGTGATTCTGCAGTTGATTTGTAAGTATTATCTTTCAGTTAAAGTGATTCTGCAGTTGACTTGTAAGTATTATCTTTCAGTTAAAGTGATTCTGCAGTTGACTTGTAAGTATTATCTTTCAGTTTAAGTGAACAATTCATTTCTTATCATAACCCAGGTAACATTTGAATATTCCGGGAATGTTCCATTCGGATTTAATGTTCCCCAATATTCCCACATTCCATACTGATGCTCCCGGAATCTTCCTGGAACATAAGAATGGAATATAATTCCAATTGAATATTCAGGGAATGTTCCATCAAGCTCATTAAATTCATAGCATGTAAATTCATTTTTATGAATATTCAGGGAATACTCGCTGAACATCAGTAAATTTATTCCATTTTCGAATCTTTTATGGAATATTCAGGGAACATTCCCTGAATATTGACCAACCTTTACATGATTCTACCAATAAAGTATTTCAATGGAGTATTCGAGGGATATTCCCTGAACATATGTTTATTCATACTATCTTCTACAATTTAATGAAATATTTAGGGAACATTCCTGGATTATTGGAAAAATTGAAGATAATCCTAAACATTCATCTCTTCCATGGGAGTATTCAAGGAATATTCCCTGAACATGAAATTTTCGAACTATCTTCTTCAATTTAATGGAATGTTTAGGGAACATTCCTGGATTATCGGATAATACTTTAAATAATTAAAAGCATTCATCTCTTCCTAGGGAGTATTCAAGGAATATTCCCTGAACATAAGATCTTCAACCTATCTTCTACAATTCAATGAAATGTTTAGGGAACATTCCTGGATTATCGGATAATACTTTAAATAATCCTAAATATTCTTCTCTTCCTTGGGAGTATTCAAGGAATATTCCCTGAACATAAGATTTTCAAACTATCTTCTAAAATTTAATGGAAAGTTTAGGGAACATTCCTAGATTATTGGAAAAACTGAAAATAATTCTAAACATCCATATCTTCCTTGGGAGTATTCAAGGAATATTCCCTGAAACAAATGGTTTTCGAACTATCTTCTACAATTAAATGGAATATTTAGGGAACATTCCTTGATTATCAGAAAAACTGAAAATAATTCTAAACATTCATCTCTTCCTTGGGAGTATTCGAGGAATATTCCCTGAACATAAGATTTTCGAACTATCTTCTACAATTTAATGGAATATTTAGGGAACATTCCTGGAATATTGGAGAAACTGAAAATAAATCTAAATATTCATCTCTTCCATGGGAGTATTCAAGGAATATTCCCTGAACGTAAGATTTTCGAACTATCTTCTACAATTTAATGAAATGTTTATGGAACACTCTTGGATTATCGGATAATACTTTAAATAATTCTAATAATCAACAATTTCAATTGAGTATTCAAGGAATATTCCCTGAATATAAGTTTATTTATTCTATATTTTACAATTAAGTGGAATTTTTATTGAATATTCGTGGATTATCGGAGAATACTTTAAATGATTAAACTAAATAAATGGATTTCTTGAGGAGAATTTCCATAACATAAGTATAGATGCAAACAATATTCTACTAGTAAATGGAATCTTCAAGGAATATTCCTGGATTATCAGAAGATACTTTAAATAATTCTAACATTTTAGTATATCATTTGAGTACCAAAGGAATATTCCCTCAATATTAGCATATTCATACGATCTTCTATAATTAAATGGAATGTTCAGGGAACATTCCTGAATTATCGGTAAAACAATAGAATTATTTTAAGTTTTACCGATAATCCAGGAATGTTTTACATTCCATTATATTGTAGAATATTGTATGCATATAGTTATGTTCAGAGGTTTTTTCTTTAATACTTTGCAAGTATTATTTGTAATTATAAGAATATTTGTAATATTTGTAATATTCGTAATATTTGTAATATTTGTAATATTTGTAATATTTGTAATATTGTAATATTTGTAATATTTATAATATTTGTAATATTTAAAGTGTTATCCGATAATCCAAGAGTGTTCCCACAACATTCCATGAAATTATAGAAGATAGTTTGAAAATATTATGTTCAGGGAATATTTCTTGAATATTCCCAAGGATTTTTAATTCAGAATTCTAATTAATCAATATTATTGCTACCTAGACTTGCAAGGGGTGTTGACTACTGAATTTAAATATATAAAATTTTTTTACTGAATATGAATATATAAAACAATTAAGGATGATTTATTAAAATTATTCTGGTGTAATGTTAATGTTATAATCATATATTAAAAACTTTCGATATGAGATAATCAATTTCTTAAAGTTTAAATCATCTTTTTATATCTTGTGAATTATATTTAAACCCCGTGCGAGGCTAAGCCATTTCTGATATTCGTTGAGTTTTGCAGTGTGCGTGACGTCATCACAGCAACACTCGAAAGTCAAATTTAAAGTAACTAAAATGCGTCATCATAATAATTTTAATTTGTGGTCAATATATGAATGCAATAATAAATTTAGTTTGTTATTTAATCACATAAGTCTCTAATTTTCTATTTAATAGTACTGCCTTGATGACGTCACGTACACTAAGCACATGATTTGCCTCTGTCAAGTAAAAGTTCATCTGGAACAGTTGAAACATGATCAGTTCTATTTTATATTTCACAGCGAGTGGTTGAGCGAATTGTTGTGCAATTAATGAATCGAAATTGTTTGCTCCTTTCGTCAAATATGGAACAAATACTATTGAAAAAACAATTATTTTCAGTTCAACTTAGAGAATTATAGTAGCTACATTCAACGCTATTGAAAATAGGTAGAATGGTAAAGATTTTACTTTCAAAAACGTGCCCGTGAAATAAGTGTCTCCGCCATATTGAACAGCAGTTGTCCGCTAGATGGCTTCCTGCTACCCAATCGGAAGTTAGCCATATTGCAGCAGTAGCTAGTGAATATTACACTATTTACACAGGCTACCACCAAACTACAAAGATGATTCTTATTGGCTATTGTGACAGAACTACTCTGATATCATTAACTGTAAGTATAGGTATAACTACTTAGTTTAATCAAATTCCTATCTCGTTTTACTAAATTAGGTCCGTAGGCACATGATCTCGAGCAATCTAGTATCTTAATAAACAATGAATACTTGTTGCAATAGTACCTACCTTGGTACGTACCTATGTGTAGATATGTTATTAATTTTACTCTCTTACAGTTATATTGGCTTAGGTATCTTTATTATTGTTTAGGTAAGCTTAGTTACCTTTGTACTAGGGCTAGTTACGAATTATCGGTCAGTTCCATATCTTCGATCATATGAAAAACTATACTAGGAGCTACCTATCTCTAGACTATAGATAGGGTAAGTTACGCCTTGTCGGTCGGTTTCACATGTTCAGTCATATAAGAAAAAACTATATAGGTAGTACCTAATCGGAAATTTATTTTCATTGGTATCCATGATACCTTAAGGTATCATGGATGCCAATAAAAGTAATAACTTTTATATATTTTTTCTTATATGACCAATAATGTGATTGTGAAACTGTCCGATTATTCGAAACTTACCTACCCTAGGTACCTATTAATTATTATTGAATTCTTGTATTTATTAATGTATTATGGATGGTAACGGTGTCATATCTTTGATATAAATTATTTAAACATTAGGCTAATTAATTCTTGTTAGGTACTACCCATGTACCTAAATCGTTTTCTCTTCTGAGTCTATGACCGAAGATGTGGAACTGACCGATAATTCGTAATTTGCCCAAATATCAAGTTAGCTATGACAATTCATCATTATTCATGCCTATAAATTATAAAGTCATCAGTCTTGCCAATAGTTTTTTCTACTGTCAACTGATAGGTAAAATAAAAGTAATAATTAATGAGGTGATAGAATGAGTACCTAGCAAAATGACCTGCTGATAGGTATAACTGTGATTGAATTGACTCACTTCAGGGCAACTTTTTGATAACTCTATTTCTAGTAATGCATGAGTCATGATTTGAATTGAAATGTATCTATTATAATTTATAGCTATTGTTAATATTATCCCTCCCCATAATAAAGAGCATTGTGTTTTTATAAATACATATATAAATCCATCATGCTCAAGAATTTTTTTATAAAACTCAGTTTTCTTATACTAGATATCTTCCAAATATTCCAAAATTTTCCGAAAACTACCAAATTTTCCGAAGACTACCAAATTTTCCGAAGACTACCAAATTTTCCGAAGACTACCAAATTTTCCGAAGACTACCAAATTTTCCGAAGACTACCAAATTTTCCGAAGACTACCAAATTTTCCGAAGACTACCAAATTTTCCGAAGACTACCAAATTTTCCGAAGACTACCAAATTTTCCGAAGACTACCAAATTTTCCGAAGACTACCAAATTTTCCGAAGACTACCAAATTTTCCGAAGACTACCAAATTTTCCGAAGACTACCAAATTTTCCGAAGACTACCAAATTTTCCGAAGACTACCAAATTTTCCGAAGACTACCAAATTTTCCGAAGACTACCAAATTTTCCGAAGACTACCAAATTTTCCGAAGACTACCAAATTTTCCGAAGACTACCAAATTTTCCGAAGACTACCAAATTTTGTGAAGACTACCAAATTTTCCGAAGACTACCAAATTTTCCGAAGACTACCAAATTTTCCGAAGACTACCAAATTTTCCGAAGACTACCAAATTTTCCGAAGACTACCAAATTTTCCGAAGACTACCAAATTTTCCGAAGACTACCAAATTTTCCGAAGACTACCAAATTTTCCGAAGACTACCAAATTTTCCGAAGACTACCAAATTTTCCGAAGACTACCAAATTTTCCTAAAACTACCAAATTTTCCTAAAACTACCAAATTTTCCTAAAACTACCAAATTTTCCTAAAACTTCCAAATTTTCCTAAAGCTACCAAATTTTCCTAAAACTACCAAATTTTCCTAAAACTACCAAATTTTCCTAAAACTACCAAATTTTCCTAAAACTACCAAATTTTCCTAAAACTACCAAATTTTCCTAAAACTACCAAATTTTCCTAAAATATTTAATTTTCCTAAAATATTTAATTTTCCTAAAATATTTAATTTTCCTAAAATATTTAATTTTCCTAAAATATTTAATTTTCCTAAAATATTAAATTTTCCTAAAATATTTAATTTTCCTAATTCATTAAATTTTCCTAATACATTTAATTTTCCTAAAATATTTAATTTTCCTAATACATCAAGTTTTCCTAATACATAAAATTTTCCTAATACATAAAATTTTCCGAAAACATTAAATTTTCCTAATACATAAAATTTTCCGAAAACATAAAATTTTCCTAATACATTAAATTTTCCGAAAACATAAATTTTCCGAAAACATTAAATTTTCCTAGAGCATTAAATTTTCCTAAAGCATTAAATTTTCCTAAAGCATTAAATTTTCCTAGAGCATTAAATTTTCCGAAAACATTAAATTTTCCGAAAACATTAAATTTTCCGAAAAAATTAAATTTTTCGAAAACATTAAATTTTTCGAAAACATTATATTTTTCGAAAACATTAAATTTTCCGAAAACATAAAATTTTCCGAAAACATTAAATTTTCCTAATACATTAAATTTTCCGAAAACATAAATTTTCCGAAAACATTAAATTTTCCTAGAGCATTAAATTTTCCTAAAGCATTAAATTTTCCTAAAGCATTAAATTTTCCTAAAGCATTAAATTTTCCTAAAGCATTAAATTTTCCGAAAACATTAAATTTTCCGAAAACATAAATTTTCCGAAAACATTAAATTTTCCTAGAGCATTAAATTTTCCTAAAGCATTAAATTTTCCTAAAGCATTAAATTTTCCTAAAGCATTAAATTTTCCTAAAGCATTAAATTTTCCGAAAACATTAAATTTTCCGAAAACATTAAATTTTCCGAAAACATTACATTTTTCGAAAACATTAAATTTTTCGAAAACATTAAATTTTTTGAAAACATGAAATTTTTTGAAAACATTAAATTTTTTGAAAACATTAAATTTTTCGAAAACATTAAATTTTTCGAAAACATAAAATTTTCGAAAACATCAAATTCTCTGAGAACTCAAACTTGTCCGAAGATCAAATTTTCTCTCAAGAAACTCATCCAAATTCTTCCAAAACCTCAATTCTTTCAAAAACTGAAAATTCTTCCGAAAACTCAATACTTCCAAAAACTCAAAATTCTCCCAAAACTCAAAATTCTCCCAAAACTTAAAATTCTACCAAAACTCAAAATTCTCCCAAAACTCAAAATTCTTCCAAAACTCAAAATTCTTCCAAAAAGTCAAAATTCTTCCAAAAACTCAAAATCCTCCCAAAAACTCAAAATTCTCCCAAAAACTCAAAATTCTTCCCAAAACTCAAAATTCTTCCCAAAACTCAAATTTTCCGGAAACTCAAAATTTTACAAAACTATTTTACGGAAACACTCAATTTCCGTTTTCCATTAAAAACCCGTTATTCATAACGGGATAATTACTAGCTTAAATCATAATAGCCAATACAGCTCATGCAATTGTAATCTCATTGTATACCCCTCTCTTACAGTTCCAGCTCTTCTACTCTTAAATGACGAATAACGATGTTCATACTTATAGCAAATTGGGTTCTCTTCACTGATGTAAATCAAAAAAGAAATAAGGAAGCATGTCACAGTAGCTACCTACAGAAAATACGAAATATTAATATTTTTTGGACAATCTTGATCGAAAAAGCTAGGTGAGTATTGTAGCAATTATATTCGTATGAATAATTCATTAATAATATCTAGTTGATTAGCAATATCTAAAAAATTATTAATTTTTTTTTTTGAAATCATAGTTCAATCTTTCAGATAATTTAGTAATATATTTAGACACCAATTAATTATTCATTGGTTCTTGAATGAGGCCAAACTTTCGAAAGCTACTTCTAATATGCATCCTGCATGCAATAATCGATGGATACATACTTTATTTTAATTTCAGAGCATTAGTGTTCTTTTAACTAATAATAGGGTTAAAGTCTATTCTATTCTTAATTATTTTAATTATATCCAATACTATTTATTTGCAGCTGCTACATCACTTTAATTTTTGCAGAATATTAGCTAAGCCAATTTCAATTACAGATACTTTGAGACGGACATCTTATGGGAGAATGGCTTTACAACTTCAGAGATCTACTCTGTGGTCGGACTGTGGGTGCGAGGAACAGGAAAATGGACGAGAAGAATGAATGAAGTTATTCCCTTCCTAAGGTTTCCCCTCTATTCGTTAAATCTGGTGTCTCGTGTTCAGTAATTGATGAGACTATTTACTCAGCTATGCTGGGTAAGTTACAAATTGATGCACAGTTCCACATTTTCGATTATACTACCTATATAACGAATATATTTAATATAACTTTTCTATACATTATTTTTATTGGTCACCAATCTAAAACGTTCAATTTTATAATTTTTACTTCTATGATCGAGAATGTGGAAATATCGATAATTCGTAACTGACCCTAAATAGTGAACCTCAAATTATGACTATTTACAATTCGTTTAATAAGCCTGGTGGGGATCTATCCTGAAGCTGTATATGGCTAATGGAAGAGAATGAGAGTAGCGTCTCTTGGGTTTTTACGTGTTGTAATTTTCATTATGGATTGTCTTTTTTTACCTTTACCAAGTTTACAATTTTATTAACGCTACTTGCAGTTTTAGAGGATAATGCTAGAGATATGATCTTCAACTACGAGGACTTAAGAGATTTTGTGTTAGGTAGACAGGATCGTATAGGCTTTATTTGGAGACAATTTTGTCCTTTATCGTCATATACCTTGGTAAGTGACAGTATTCACGATGTAGCTTTTCTGTATCCATGAGCATTGTCAACTTGCCCTAATCTAGAGACAACTTGCCCTAATCTAGAGACAACTTGCCCTAATCTAGAGACAACTTGCCCTAATCTAGAGACAACTTGCCCTAATCTAGAGACAACTTGCCCTGATCTAGAGACAACTTGCCCTGATCTAGAGACAACTTGCCCTGATCTTGAGACAACTTGCCCTGATCTTGAGACAACTTGCCCTGATCTAGAGACAACTTGCCCTAATCTTGAGACAACTTGCCCTAATCTTGAGACAACTTGCCCTAATCTTGAGACAACTTGCCCTAATCTTGAGACAACTTGCCCTAATCTTGAGACAACTTGCCCTAATCTTGAGACAACTTGCCCTAATCTTGAGACAACTGACCCTAGTCTTGAGACAACTGACCCTAGTCTTGAGACAACTGACCCTAGTCTTGAGACAACTGACCCTAGTCTTGAGACAACTGACCCTAGTCTTGAGACAACTGACCCTAGTCTTGAGACAACTGACCCTAGTCTTGAGACAACTGACCCTAGTCTTGAGACAACTGACCCTAGTCTTGAGACAACTGACCCTAGTCTTGAGACAACTGACCCTAGTCTTTAGACAACCGACCCTAATCTTGAGACAACCTGCCTTAATCTTGAGACAACCTGCCTTAATCTTGAGACAACCTGCCTTAATCTTGAGACAACCTGCCTTAATCTTGAGACAACCTGCCTTAATCTTGAGACAACCTGCCTTAATCTTGAGACAACCTGCCTTAATCTTGAGACAACCTGCCTTAATCTTGAGACAACTTGCCCTAATCTTGAGACAACTTGCCCTAATCTTGAGACAACTTGCCCTAATCTTGAGACAACTTGCCCTAATCTTGAGACAACTTGCCCTAATCTTGAGACAACTTGCCCTAATCTTGAGACAACTGACCCTAATATTGAGACAACTGACCCTAATCTTGAGACAACTGACCCTAATCTTGAGACAACTGACCCTAATCTTGAGACAACTGACCCTAATCTTGAGACAACTGACCCTAATCTTGAGACAACTGACCCTAATCTTGAGACAACTGATCCTAATCTTGAGACAACTGATCCTAATCTTGAGACAACTGATCCTAATCTTGAGACAACTGATCCTAATCTTGAGACAACTGATCCTAGCCTTGAGACTACTGATCCTAGCCTTGAGACTACTGATCCTAGCCTTGAGACTACTGATCCTAGCCTTGAGACTACTGATCCTAGCCTTGAGACTACTGATCCTAGCCTTGAGACTACTGATCCTAGCCTTGAGACTACTGATCCTAGCCTTGAGACTACTGATCCTAGCCTTGAGACTACTGATCCTAGCCTTGAGACTACTGATCCTAGCCTTGAGACTACTGATCCTAGCCTTGAGACTACTGATCCTAGCCTTGAGACTACTGATCCTAGCCTTGAGACTACTGATCCTAGCCTTGAGACTACTGATCTTAGCCTTGAGACTACTGATCCTAGCCTTGAGACTACTGATCCTAATTTTCAGACTACTGATCCTAATTTTCAGACTACTGATCCTAATTTTCAGACTACTGATCCTAATTTTCAGACTACTGATCCTAATTTTCAGACTACAGATCCTAATTTTGAGACTACTGATCCTAATTTTGAGACTACTGATCCTAATTTTGAGACTACACACAGAGAAATCGAAGCATATTTTAAAGAAAAACTATCTTCTTTAATTTATTTTCTTTGGTTGAAAGTGTTACTAGAGCTTTAGATTAAAGAAAGTAGCTTTCTTTGGATGCATTTTGATGCATATTTCTTTCCTATTAACCTTTTATTTCTTTCTCTTAAAGCTTTTCACTGATGAGTCGAATATTTCTTTGTTACGAATCTGTTCTGTTATTGTTTCAAATCGAAATATTGCTTTGAAATTTTCGCGGGCTTTTCTGAAGTGAGCGTCATATCATTAAGTTCTTTGAAGTGATCAAGGTAGGTTCTCAGTTAGTTGCTCAGTTATGAATCCTTTCGTATGTAAATTAGATATTTTCATTTATTTATATAATTATACTGAATTATTAGTTGGCAAAGCATAGTTTTTAGAACTTGGTCAGCATTTTTCCTTTAATTATAAATGTTAATACTGGTAACTAGGTATTCATAGGTTCACAGTGTGCTGCTACCTATTTACTTGAGAAATTTAAATGCTATTTCATAGGTGACTTCTTCCTTTCATTACCCTTTAGTAATGAACTAGGCTAACGTAAGTTACAACTTAACTGAAAATCTATCTCACTGCGCCTGAAATAAGTTAGGTAGGTAGTTTTATATCCCAGCCCTACCTACTCTTATTGTTTATTTACCTAACCTAAGCTACCTATACCTAATCGCAATTTGTTCTTATTGTAATGTTTACCTTAACTAGCAGTACTATCAATTATTCAATATATTGTATGTAATGACTTAAAGTTTGTCAACTACCTAACTTAGGCTAACTAGAGTTCAGTTAAGATTGTGGCTCCAGTGTTTCAACGTGCCAGTCTGCAAAATATGGAACATTTTTCAAAGAGTTTCTGAGGTGAACCTAAATAATATCTGAGGGATATTTTAGAACCATTGAAGAATATCTTTAATTGAATCCTATGTTGCCATTAATTTAGCTGAAGGAATTTTTATATACTCAAAATTTCAGAGAGATAATCAGTAATAATTTTTGAATTTTCATCTGAGAGTAACTATCACAAATTTAAATCACCAAAAGTCATATGGTCACATTATTCAGAGCAGGGTGATATATTTCTAAACTCAGTGATAATTTAAAAAATCTGAAATTTCATTATTTTAGCTCCAAAGTTACCTATAAAAAATAAAATTTTGAATTAAAAATGGGTGGATATGTGTAGAAAGGAAAAAAAACCTATTTACTATTGAATCAATATAAATTAAATTACCTATTGCTCCTAAACTTCTACCTAATAGCTACTTATAAGGCAATTAAGGATTTGATAAGATCTAATTTATATTTGAAAATTTGAAGATACCTAATTCTTAGGAATTTCTAAGCCAATCTGTTGAAACTGGTAAAGTGTTCACAATAGCAGAGATTACTTTTCTTGTGTTTATATGATTAATATTGGAATCATCAGCTCCCAAAATCAAAAATAAATGATAATAGTTAAATATCACACTGATGCTGATGCAGAGTAGCTCTCCAGATTTATTTATCCTAACCAAATTATTGGCAATTATTTGGCTAGAATTCTCATACTCTATTAGTTGGGGAAATTGTCACAATTGAGATAGTTATATAACTTATATTTCCTCTTAGTCCTCTGCAGAATATGGGATATTTTAAAAACCTCTTTTACAAATAGTGAAATAATTCATTTGTTTTCAATTTCTTTTAAATTAATTAGGTTGCCTGAGTCATGAAATTTAATGTTTGATGCAGTAAATGTCTTTAAATTATATGAAATGAAGTTAACTTTGTTTAAACCTTTAATTTTTATTTTCAGGTGGAACTTCACTGCATTATATCTACAGAAAAAGACACCATATTCACACAAGTGGGAGAAAGTGCACTGAAAGTCTTGAAAAGGATAAAAGTTTCTAAGAGGACACAAAAATTTCTGATCAACTGTTCAGGTGTGTTATAGCTACCTATACCTAAGCCAACTTAGTCAATACATTAGGATCTATTATTGTATATGATATATGAAACAGTTAATTTAAAGTGATTTTTTTTCTACAGATGATGAATATCAAGTTCATATATTCT
>CANNZV010003907.1:0-51582 GCA_947561585.1 Caprella mutica | reverse complement strand
CATCAACAGGACATTTCATCAACAGGATATTTCGTCTACAGGATATTTCATCAACAGGACATTTCATCAACAGGACATTTCATCAACAGGATATTTCATCAACAGGACATTTCATCAACAGGACATTTCATCAACAGGATATTTCATCAACAGGACATTTCATCAACAGGACATTTCATCAACAGGACATTTCATCAACAGGATATTTCATCAAAGGACATTTCATCAACAGGACATTTCATCAACAGGACATTTCATCAACAGGACATTTCATCAACAGGATATTTCGTCTACAGGACATTTCATCAACAGGACATTTCATCAACAGGACATTTCATCAACAGGACATTTCATCAACAGGACATTTCATCAATAGGACATTTCATCAACAGGACATTTCGTAGACAGGACATTTCTTTGACAGGACATTTCGTCAACAGGATATTTCGTCAACAGGACATTTCGTCAACAGGACATTTCGTCAACAGGACAATTCATCAACAGGACATTTCATCAACAGGACATTTCTTCAACAGGATATTTCATCAACAGGACATTTCATCAACAGGATATTTCATCAACAGGACATTTCATCAACAGGACATTTCATCAACAGGATATTTCGTCAACAGGACATTTCATCAGCAGAACATTTCATCAACAGGACATTTCATCAACAGGATATTTCGTAGACAGGACATTTCATTGACAGGACATTTTGTTGACAGGACATTTCGTCGACGGGACATTTCATCAACAGGACATTTCATCTACAGGACATTTCATCAACAGGACATTTCATCAACATGACATTTCATCAACAGGACATTTCATCAGCAGGACATTTCATCAACAGGACATTTCATCAACAGGATATTTCGTAGACAGGACATTTCATTGACAGGACATTTCATTGACAGGACATTTTGTCGACAGGACATTTTGTCGACAGGACATTTCGTCGACGGGACATTTCATCAACAGGACATATCATCAACAGGACATTTCATCAACAGGACATTTCATCAACAGGACATTTCATCAACAGGACATTTCATCAACAGGACATTTCATCAACAGGACATTTCATCAACAGGACATTTCATCAACAGGACATTTCATCAACAGGACATTTCATCAACAGGACATTTCATCAACAGGACATTTCATCAACAGGACATTTCATCAACAGGACATTTCATCAACAGGATATTTCATCAACAGGACATTTCATCAACAGGACATTTCATCAACAGGATATTTCATCAACAGGACATTTCATCAACAGGACATTTCATCAACAGGACATTTCATCAACAGGACATTTCATCAACAGGACATTTCATCAACAGGATATTTCATCAACAGGACATTTCATCAACAGGATATTTCATCAACAGGACATTTCGTCAACAGGACATTTCATCAACAGGATATTTCATCAACAGGACATTTCATCAACAGGACATTTCATCTACAGGACATTTCATCAACAGGATATTTCATCAACAGGACATTTCGTCAACAGGACATTTCATCAACAGGATATTTCATCAACAGGACATTTCATCAACAGGACATTTCATCAACAGGACATTTCATCAACAGGACATTTCATCAACAGGATATTTCATCAACAGGACATTTCATCAACAGGACATTTCATCAACAGGACATTTCATCAACAGGACATTTCATCAACAGGACATTTCATCAACAGGACATTTCATCAACAGGACATTTCATCAACAGGACATTTCATCAACAGGACATTTCATCAACAGGACATTTCATCAACAGGACATTTCATCAACAGGACATTTCATCAACAGGACATTTCATCAACAGGACATTTCATCAACAGGACATTTCATCAACAGGACATTTCATCAACAGGACATTTCATCAACAGGATATTTCGTCTACAGGACATTTCATCAACAGGACATTTCATCAACAGGATATTTCGTCTACAGGACATTTCATCAGCAGGACATTTCATCTACAGGACATTTCATCAACAGGACATTTCATCAACAGGACATTTCATCTACAGGACATTTCATCAACAGGATATTTCATCAACATGACATTTCATCAACAGGACATTTCATCAGCAGGACATTTCATCAACAGGACATTTCATCAACAGGATATTTCGTAGACAGGACATTTCATTGACAGGACATTTCATTGACAGGACATTTTGTCGACAGGACATTTTGTCGACAGGACATTTTGTCGACAGGACATTTCGTCGACGGGACATTTCATCAACAGGACATATCATCAACAGGACATTTCATCAACAGGACATTTCATCAACAGGACATTTCATCAACAGGACATTTCATCAACAGGACATTTCATCAACAGGACATTTCATCAACAGGACATTTCATCAACAGGACATTTCATCAACAGGACATTTCATCAACAGGACATTTCATCAACAGGACATTTCATCAACAGGACATTTCATCAACAGGATATTTCATCAACAGGACATTTCATCAACAGGACATTTCATCAACAGGACATTTCATCAACAGGACATTTCATCAACAGGATATTTCATCAACAGGACATTTCATCAACAGGACATTTCATCAACAGGACATTTCATCAACAGGACATTTCATCAACAGGACATTTCATCAACAGGATATTTCATCAACAGGACATTTCATCAACAGGATATTTCATCAACAGGACATTTCGTCAACAGGACATTTCATCAACAGGATATTTCATCAACAGGACATTTCATCAACAGGACATTTCATCAACAGGACATTTCATCAACAGGATATTTCATCAACAGGACATTTCGTCAACAGGACATTTCATCAACAGGATATTTCATCAACAGGACATTTCATCAACAGGACATTTCATCAACAGGACATTTCATCAACAGGACATTTCATCAACAGGATATTTCATCAACAGGACATTTCATCAACAGGACATTTCATCAACAGGACATTTCATCAACAGGACATTTCATCAACAGGAAATTTCATCAACAGGACATTTCATCAACAGGACATTTCATCAACAGGACATTTCATCAACAGGACATTTCATCAACAGGACATTTCATCAACAGGACATTTCATCAACAGAACATTTCATCAACAGGACATTTCATCAACAGGACATTTCATCAACAGGACATTTCATCAACAGGATATTTCGTCTACAGGACATTTCATCAACAGGATATTTCATCAACAGGACATTTCGTCAACAGGACATTTCATCAACAGGATATTTCATCAACAGGACATTTCATCAACAGGACATTTCATCAACAGGACATTTCATCAACAGGATATTTCATCAACAGGACATTTCGTCAACAGGACATTTCATCAACAGGATATTTCATCAACAGGACATTTCATCAACAGGACATTTCATCAACAGGACATTTCATCAACAGGACATTTCATCAACAGGATATTTCATCAACAGGACATTTCATCAACAGGACATTTCATCAACAGGACATTTCATCAACAGGACATTTCATCAACAGGACATTTCATCAACAGGACATTTCATCAACAGGACATTTCATCAACAGGACATTTCATCAACAGGATATTTCGTCTACAGGACATTTCATCAACAGGACATTTCATCAACAGGATATTTCGTCTACAGGACATTTCATCAGCAGGACATTTCATCTACAGGACATTTCATCAACAGGACATTTCATCAACAGGACATTTCATCTACAGGACATTTCATCAACAGGATATTTCATCAACATGACATTTCATCAACAGGACATTTCATCAGCAGGACATTTCATCAACAGGACATTTCATCAACAGGATATTTCGTAGACAGGACATTTCATTGACAGGACATTTCATTGACAGGACATTTTGTCGACAGGACATTTTGTCGACAGGACATTTTGTCGACAGGACATTTCGTCGACGGGACATTTCATCAACAGGACATATCATCAACAGGACATTTCATCAACAGGACATTTCATCAACAGGACATTTCATCAACAGGACATTTCATCAACAGGACATTTCATCAACAGGACATTTCATCAACAGGACATTTCATCAACAGGACATTTCATCAACAGGACATTTCATCAACAGGACATTTCATCAACAGGACATTTCATCAACAGGACATTTCATCAACAGGATATTTCATCAACAGGACATTTCATCAACAGGACATTTCATCAACAGGACATTTCATCAACAGGACATTTCATCAACAGGATATTTCATCAACAGGACATTTCATCAACAGGACATTTCATCAACAGGACATTTCATCAACAGGACATTTCATCAACAGGACATTTCATCAACAGGATATTTCATCAACAGGACATTTCATCAACAGGATATTTCATCAACAGGACATTTCGTCAACAGGACATTTCATCAACAGGATATTTCATCAACAGGACATTTCATCAACAGGACATTTCATCAACAGGACATTTCATCAACAGGATATTTCATCAACAGGACATTTCGTCAACAGGACATTTCATCAACAGGATATTTCATCAACAGGACATTTCATCAACAGGACATTTCATCAACAGGACATTTCATCAACAGGACATTTCATCAACAGGATATTTCATCAACAGGACATTTCATCAACAGGACATTTCATCAACAGGACATTTCATCAACAGGACATTTCATCAACAGGACATTTCATCAACAGGACATTTCATCAACAGGACATTTCATCAACAGGACATTTCATCAACAGGACATTTCATCAACAGGACATTTCATCAACAGGACATTTCATCAACAGAACATTTCATCAACAGGACATTTCATCAACAGGACATTTCATCAACAGGACATTTCATCAACAGGATATTTCGTCTACAGGACATTTCATCAACAGGATATTTCATCAACAGGACATTTCGTCAACAGGACATTTCATCAACAGGATATTTCATCAACAGGACATTTCATCAACAGGACATTTCATCAACAGGACATTTCATCAACAGGATATTTCATCAACAGGACATTTCGTCAACAGGACATTTCATCAACAGGATATTTCATCAACAGGACATTTCATCAACAGGACATTTCATCAACAGGACATTTCATCAACAGGACATTTCATCAACAGGATATTTCATCAACAGGACATTTCATCAACAGGACATTTCATCAACAGGACATTTCATCAACAGGACATTTCATCAACAGGACATTTCATCAACAGGACATTTCATCAACAGGACATTTCATCAACAGGACATTTCATCAACAGGACATTTCATCAACAGGACATTTCATCAACAGGACATTTCATCAACAGGACATTTCATCAACAGGACATTTCATCAACAGGACATTTCATCAACAGGACATTTCATCAACAGGATATTTCGTCTACAGGACATTTCATCAACAGGACATTTCATCAACAGGATATTTCGTCAACAGGACATTTCATCAACAGGATATTTCGTCTACAGGACATTTCATCAACAGGACATTTCATCAACAGGATATTTCGTCTACAGGATATTTCGTCTACAGGACATTTCATCAACAGGATATTTCGTCTACAGGACATTTCATCAACAGGACATTTCATCAACAGGATATTTCGTCAACAGGACATTTCATCAACAGGATATTTCATCAACAGGACATTTCATCAACAGGACATTTCATCAACAGGATATTTCGTCAACAGGACATTTCATCAACAGGATATTTCGTCTACAGGACATTTCATCAACAGGACATTTCATCAACAGGATATTTCGTCTACAGGATATTTCATCAACAGGACATTTCATCAACAGGATATTTCGTCAACAGGACATTTCATCAACAGGATATTTCATCAACAGGACATTTCATCAACAGGACATTTCATCAACAGGATATTTCGTCTACAGGACATTTCATCAACAGGACATTTCATCAACAGGATATTTCGTCAACAGGACATTTCATCAACAGGATATTTCATCAACAGGACATTTCATCAACAGGACATTTCATCAACAGGATATTTCGTCAACAGGACATTTCATCAACAGGATATTTCGTCTACAGGACATTTCATCAACAGGACATTTCATCAACAGGATATTTCGTCTACAGGATATTTCATCAACAGGACATTTCATCAACAGGATATTTCGTCAACAGGACATTTCATCAACAGGATATTTCATCAACAGGACATTTCATCAACAGGACATTTCATCAACAGGATATTTCGTCAACAGGACATTTCATCAACAGGATATTTCGTCTACAGGACATTTCATCAACAGGACATTTCATCAACAGGATATTTCGTCTACAGGATATTTCATCAACAGGACATTTCATCAACAGGACATTTCATCAACAGGATATTTCATCAACAGGACATTTCATCAACAGGACATTTCATCAACAGGATATTTCATCAACAGGACATTTCATCAACAGGACATTTCATCAACAGGACATTTCATCAACAGGATATTTCATCAACAGGACATTTCATCAACAGGACATTTCATCAACAGGACATTTCATCAACAGGACATTTCATCAACAGGATATTTCGTCTACAGGACATTTCATCAACAGGACATTTCATCAACAGGACATTTCATCAACAGGACATTTCATCAACAGGACATTTCATCAACAGGACATTTCATCAACAGGACATTTCATCAACAGGACATTTCATCAACAGGACATTTCATCAACAGGATATTTCATCAACAGGACATTTCATCAACAGGACATTTCATCAACAGGACATTTCATCAACAGGATATTTCGTCTACAGGACATTTCATCAACAGGACATTTCATCAACAGGACATTTCATCAACAGGATATTTCATCAACAGGACATTTCATCAACAGGACATTTCATCAACAGGACATTTCATCAACAGGACATTTCATCAACAGGATATTTCGTCTACAGGACATTTCATCAACAGGACATTTCATCAACAGGACATTTCATCAACAGGACATTTCATCAACAGGACATTTCATCAACAGGACATTTCATCAACAGGACATTTCATCAACAGGACATTTCATCAACAGGACATTTCATCAACAGGATATTTCATCAACAGGACATTTCATCAACAGGACATTTCATCAACAGGACATTTCATCAACAGGACATTTCATCAACAGGACATTTCATCAACAGGATATTTCGTCTACAGGACATTTCATCAACAGGACATTTCATCAACAGGATATTTCGTCTACAGGACATTTCATCAGCAGGACATTTCATCTACAGGACATTTCATCAACAGGACATTTCATCAACAGGACATTTCATCTACAGGACATTTCATCAACAGGACATTTCATCAACATGACATTTCATTAACAGGACATTTCATCAGCAGGACATTTCATCAACAGGACATTTCATCAACAGGATATTTCGTAGACAGGACATTTCATTGACAGGACATTTCATTGACAGGACATTTTGTCGACAGGACATTTTGTCGACAGGACATTTTCTCGACAGGACATTTCGTCGACGGGACATTTCATCAACAGGACATATCATCAACAGGACATTTCATCAACAGGACATTTCATCAACAGGACATTTCATCAACAGGACATTTCATCAACAGGACATTTCATCAACAGGACATTTCATCAACAGGACATTTCATCAACAGGACATTTCATCAACAGGACATTTCATCAACAGGACATTTCGTCAACAGGACATTTCATCAACAGGATATTTCATCAACAGGACATTTCATCAACAGGACATTTCATCAACAGGACATTTCATCAACAGGATATTTCATCAACAGGACATTTCGTCAACAGGACATTTCATCAACAGGATATTTCATCAACAGGACATTTCATCGACAGGACATTTCATTAACAGGACATTTCATCAACAGGACATTTCATCAACAGGACATTTCATCAACAGGACATTTCATCAACAGGACATTTCATCAACAGGACATTTCATCAACAGGACATTTCATCAACAGGACATTTCATCAACAGGACATTTCATCAACAGGACATTTCATCAACAGGACATTTCATCAACAGGACATTTCATCAACAGGACATTTCATCAACAGGACATTTCATCAACAGGACATTTCATCAACAGGACATTTCATCAACAGGACATTTCATCAACAGGACATTTCATCAACAGGACATTTCATCAACAGGACATTTCATCAACAGGATATTTCGTCTACAGGACATTTCATCAACAGGATATTTCATCAACAGGACATTTCGTCAACAGGACATTTCATCAACAGGATATTTCATCAACAGGACATTTCATCAACAGGACATTTCATCAACAGGACATTTCATCAACAGGATATTTCATCAACAGGACATTTCATCAACAGGATATTTCATCAACAGGATATTTCATCAACAGGACATTTCATCAACAGGACATTTCATCAACAGGACATTTCATCAACAGGACATTTCATCAACAGGATATTTCATCAACAGGACATTTCATCAACAGGACATTTCATCAACAGGACATTTCATCAACAGGACATTTCATCAACAGGACATTTCATCAACAGGACATTTCATCAACAGGACATTTCATCAACAGGACATTTCATCAACAGGACATTTCATCAACAGGACATTTCATCAACAGGACATTTCATCAACAGGACATTTCATCAACAGGACATTTCATCAACAGGACATTTCATCAACAGGACATTTCATCAACAGGACATTTCATCAACAGGATATTTCGTCTACAGGACATTTCATCAACAGGACATTTCATCAACAGGATATTTCGTCAACAGGACATTTCATCAACAGGATATTTCGTCTACAGGACATTTCATCAACAGGACATTTCATCAACAGGATATTTCGTCTACAGGATATTTCGTCTACAGGACATTTCATCAACAGGATATTTCGTCTACAGGACATTTCATCAACAGGACATTTCATCAACAGGATATTTCGTCAACAGGACATTTCATCAACAGGATATTTCATCAACAGGACATTTCATCAACAGGACATTTCATCAACAGGATATTTCGTCAACAGGACATTTCATCAACAGGATATTTCGTCTACAGGACATTTCATCAACAGGACATTTCATCAACAGGATATTTCGTCTACAGGATATTTCATCAACAGGACATTTCGTCTACAGGACATTTCATCAACAGGACATTTCATCAACAGGACATTTCATCAACAGGACATTTCATCAACAGGACATTTCATCAACAGGATATTTCATCAACAGGACATTTCATCAACAGGACATTTCATCAACAGGACATTTCATCAACAGGATATTTCGTCTACAGGACATTTCATCAACAGGACATTTCATCAACAGGACATTTCATCAACAGGACATTTCATCAACAGGACATTTCATCAACAGGATATTTCATCAACAGGACATTTCATCAACAGGACATTTCATCAACAGGACATTTCATCAACAGGACATTTCATCAACAGGACATTTCATCAACAGGACATTTCATCAACAGGATATTTCATCAACAGGACATTTCATCAACAGGATATTTCGTCTACAGGACATTTCATCAACAGGACATTTCATCAACAGGACATTTCATCAACAGGACATTTCATCAACAGGATATTTCATCAACAGGACATTTCATCAACAGAATATTTCATCAACAGGATATTTCATCAACAGGACATTTCGTCAACAGGACATTTCATCAACAGGATATTTCATCAACAGGACATTTCATCAACAGGACATTTCATCAACAGGACATTTCATCCAGAGCTGGGCGCGCGAACCTTTTTTTAGGTTCCGAATCCGAACCCGAATCTTCGTCGATTTTGGGTTCCGAACCTCCGTATAGCGAACCCAATTTGGAAAAGTTTGGTCCGAACATTTGTTCCGAACCAAACATTTAGTCCGAACATTTGTAGGCTAACCTCTGATTTTTAGGCTATTAGGGCAACCTATATAAAAAACAGTTTTTTCAACAAGATACTAACTATTTGTCAAAAACAAGTTATAACCAGAAGGTTTCACTCTATGTTAAAAAAACACATGTCTTATTTATAAACCTACGTTACTGTATTTTTACAAGTTGTTAGTTTTTGTACTAAACTAATGTGTACCAAATTTTAAGTAAAAATATTGAATATAAAAGGAGAAATAAATACATAGCTATATAAGAGATTGGCAACTGAGCTGTTATTGGATGGAGTGTGAACCAATCACAGCTTGCGCATTTGTCTCTACTACATAAAACGTGGACACATTCTTGCGTATTGGGTAACTAATCTGTATTTCTTCGTTGCCACACGTTATTAAAGGTACAATTAATTCCATAATTTACGCTGATTAACGTCGATACGTAAATGTTTCACTTTTGAATTAAAAAATATAGTTGGTATTTATGTAGGAACAAAGTCAAGAAAGCCCAGTAAATTTGAAGAAATGACATGAAATATATAAAGTAATTTAAAAAAGATATGCCTATAAAACATACGTCAAATTCATTAGGGTTAATATAATAAATTTATAATAATAATTATACTGTGACTGGTAGAACTGCTATTCCATGAAATACAACTAATTTAGAGAATTTACTAAATAGGAATAAGAGATTCATAGAAAACTTACGAATATTTGTGTAGACTAACCTAAATATGTTCACTATAGAGGTAAGTTCGCTATACCGGATTTTACTATTCAGCGTGATTCACTATACAGGAGTTCACTATAAGGGAGTTCCATTGTACTAACTATACTTAATAAGTTAGTATCATTGAATATGACTGAATGAGCATTAAGTATATTTAAAGTTCCCCTCCAGTCTCCACTCCAATACGTAGTTTAAGTTGTTATTCTGAATTTTCTTCTGACCTCCGAATTTCATGCAAAGAAAAATTAAGACCAACTCTGTCGTCATAACAATTCAAGACAATGTATCCATATTGAAGTATCCAATTATCTAATTAAATAATTTTTTAAGTTTTTACTATTAGTTTTCAAATTTTCATTCATATTACAACATTTTTGATCAATTTAATTCTATCTAGAGAACTGATGATTTAAAAACTTTTTGCATTTTGTTTGAATATGAGAGTACTATAGATACAATACGTTGTACGGTATTCCAATACTCTATTTACTTAACTTTTTCTTCTATTCAATATATTAGAAAGGTCAAACAGTGAAGATTATTGTGAATATTTCTCTAAGTTATATTATAACTTATATACATATAATATTATAATACCTATATATAAATTATAATCAATTCAATTTTAAAGCGAATAGCCGAATACTTGATCTTAAATTATCTGTTCAGCCAACCTACTTACCCGTCAAAAGTTTGCTTATTTGAGCCATATCAATATATTCTCTTTTAAAAACCTTCATTTGATATTTACTCATACATTAGTAAAAGCAAAAGAACAAATTATCATTCAAAATAAAAGTAACAAGCTAAGACAAGAAACAAACATTTATAAGATGTTATTCTACGAAGCTTGGTGTGCGCAATTATTCTCGCACATATTTGATCTCTCTAAGCCGCTATAAAAGTTACAGTTAACTGATTATAGTGAAAATTCACCCTTATGTACTGAAAAACACTCTTGCATCTAATGCCTGGAAAGATCTCTGATATATTCCTAATATTATTATAGATTCGAATAAATGCTCATAATATGAGTATATTACCATTTATCACCTTCGTTTTAGTCTAATCGTATGTATTTATGCGAAAAATTAAACGATTGAAAAGACAGCTTTAAAATCGGTCTTGAATTTAAGTTATTATTATTTTTCATGAGGACTGGTTAGCCAACGGCTAAGGTACTATGGATAGGGTGTTATGTAATGTTACCTAATATATACGTTTATAACTTTACCTATAGTTCTAATTTTAATTGAGATTTGAGGGAACATAATCCGTTTTTAAAGAATTAACTTGTTAAGATTATTATAAAACTTACCGCTATTCAAGAAAGAATGAATAATGTAATGGAGGAAGAGTGGGGAAAGACGCATGTTCTTCGCTTCAGTGTTAAGCAGAAACCTAGGTATATAATAGTAGCCGAGAGGTACGGTACATGTTCAGAACGTAAAATAATTAAATGAACTGGTCAGTTTTCCCCGGGTACGGAGGTTCGGACTTGCGAAAAAGACGTTCCGAACACTGAAGTCCGAACCGTTTTTGAAGAGGTTCCGAATCCGAATGTCCGAACCCATTTTCCAGTCCGAACCGGTTCGCGAATAAAGGTTCGCGAACATTCTTGCGGAACGCCCAGCTCTGATTTCATCAACAGGATATTTCATCAACAGGACATTTCATCAACAGGACATTTCATCAACAGGACATTTCATCAACAGGACATTTCATCAACAGGACATTTCATCAACAGGACATTTCATCAACAGGATATTTCATCAACAGGACATTTCATCAACAGGATATTTCGTCTACAGGACATTTCATCAACAGGACATTTCATCAACAGGACATTTCATCAACAGGATATTTCATCAACAGGACATTTCATCAACAGAATATTTCATCAACAGGATATTTCATCAACAGGACATTTCATCAGCAGGACATTTCATCAATAGGACATTTCATCAACAGGACATTTCGTAGACAGGACATTTCTTTGACAGGACATTTCGTCAACAGGATATTTCGTCAACAGGACATTTCGTCAACAGGACATTTCGTCAACAGGACAATTCATCAACAGGACATTTCATCAACAGGACATTTCTTCAACAGGATATTTCATCAACAGGACATTTCATCAACAGGATATTTCATCAACAGGACATTTCATCAACAGGACATTTCATCAACAGGATATTTCGTCAACAGGACATTTCATCAGCAGAACATTTCATCAACAGGACATTTCATCAACAGGATATTTCGTAGACAGGACATTTCATTGACAGGACATTTTGTTGACAGGACATTTCGTCGACGGGACATTTCATCAACAGGACATTTCATCTACAGGACATTTCATCAACAGGACATTTCATCAACATGACATTTCATCAACAGGACATTTCATCAGCAGGACATTTCATCAACAGGACATTTCATCAACAGGATATTTCGTAGACAGGACATTTCATTGACAGGACATTTCATTGACAGGACATTTTGTCGACAGGACATTTTGTCGACAGGACATTTCGTCGACGGGACATTTCATCAACAGGACATATCATCAACAGGACATTTCATCAACAGGACATTTCATCAACAGGACATTTCATCAACAGGACATTTCATCAACAGGACATTTCATCAACAGGACATTTCATCAACAGGACATTTCATCAACAGGACATTTCATCAACAGGACATTTCATCAACAGGACATTTCATCAACAGGACATTTCATCAACAGGACATTTCATCAACAGGACATTTCATCAACAGGACATTTCATCAACAGGATATTTCATCAACAGGACATTTCATCAACAGGACATTTCATCAACAGGATATTTCATCAACAGGACATTTCATCAACAGGACATTTCATCAACAGGACATTTCATCAACAGGACATTTCATCAACAGGACATTTCATCAACAGGATATTTCATCAACAGGACATTTCATCAACAGGATATTTCATCAACAGGACATTTCGTCAACAGGACATTTCATCAACAGGATATTTCATCAACAGGACATTTCATCAACAGGACATTTCATCAACAGGACATTTCATCAACAGGATATTTCATCAACAGGACATTTCGTCAACAGGACATTTCATCAACAGGATATTTCATCAACAGGACATTTCATCAACAGGACATTTCATCAACAGGACATTTCATCAACAGGACATTTCATCAACAGGATATTTCATCAACAGGACATTTCATCAACAGGACATTTCATCAACAGGACATTTCATCAACAGGACATTTCATCAACAGGACATTTCATCAACAGGACATTTCATCAACAGGACATTTCATCAACAGGACATTTCATCAACAGGACATTTCATCAACAGGACATTTCATCAACAGGACATTTCATCAACAGGACATTTCATCAACAGGACATTTCATCAACAGGACATTTCATCAACAGGACATTTCATCAACAGGACATTTCATCAACAGGACATTTCATCAACAGGATATTTCGTCTACAGGACATTTCATCAACAGGACATTTCATCAACAGGATATTTCGTCTACAGGACATTTCATCAGCAGGACATTTCATCTACAGGACATTTCATCAACAGGACATTTCATCAACAGGACATTTCATCTACAGGACATTTCATCAACAGGATATTTCATCAACATGACATTTCATCAACAGGACATTTCATCAGCAGGACATTTCATCAACAGGACATTTCATCAACAGGATATTTCGTAGACAGGACATTTCATTGACAGGACATTTCATTGACAGGACATTTTGTCGACAGGACATTTTGTCGACAGGACATTTTGTCGACAGGACATTTCGTCGACGGGACATTTCATCAACAGGACATATCATCAACAGGACATTTCATCAACAGGACATTTCATCAACAGGACATTTCATCAACAGGACATTTCATCAACAGGACATTTCATCAACAGGACATTTCATCAACAGGACATTTCATCAACAGGACATTTCATCAACAGGACATTTCATCAACAGGACATTTCATCAACAGGACATTTCATCAACAGGACATTTCATCAACAGGACATTTCATCAACAGGACATTTCATCAACAGGACATTTCATCAACAGGACATTTCATCAACAGGACATTTCATCAACAGGATATTTCATCAACAGGACATTTCATCAACAGGACATTTCATCAACAGGATATTTCATCAACAGGACATTTCATCAACAGGACATTTCATCAACAGGACATTTCATCAACAGGACATTTCATCAACAGGACATTTCATCAACAGGATATTTCATCAACAGGACATTTCATCAACAGGATATTTCATCAACAGGACATTTCGTCAACAGGACATTCCATCAACAGGATATTTCATCAACAGGACATTTCATCAACAGGACATTTCATCAACAGGACATTTCATCAACAGGATATTTCATCAACAGGACATTTCGTCAACAGGACATTTCATCAACAGGATATTTCATCAACAAGACATTTCATCAACAGGACATTTCATCAACAGGACATTTCATCAACAGGACATTTCATCAACAGGATATTTCATCAACAGGACTTTTCATCAACAGGACATTTCATCAACAGGACATTTCATCAACAGGACATTTCATCAACAGGACATTTCATCAACAGGACATTTCATCAACAGGACATTTCATCAACAGGACATTTCATCAACAGGACATTTCATCAACAGGACATTTCATCAACAGGACATTTCATCAACAGAACATTTCATCAACAGGACATTTCATCAACAGGACATTTCATCAACAGGACATTTCATCAACAGGATATTTCGTCTACAGGACATTTCATCAACAGGATATTTCATCAACAGGACATTTCGTCAACAGGACATTTCATCAACAGGATATTTCATCAACAGGACATTTCATCAACAGGACATTTCATCAACAGGACATTTCATCAACAGGATATTTCATCAACAGGACATTTCGTCAACAGGACATTTCATCAACAGGATATTTCATCAACAGGACATTTCATCAACAGGACATTTCATCAACAGGACATTTCATCAACAGGACATTTCATCAACAGGACATTTCATCAACAGGACATTTCATCAACAGGACATTTCATCAACAGGACATTTCATCAACAGGACATTTCATCAACAGGACATTTCATCAACAGGACATTTCATCAACAGGACATTTCATCAACAGGACATTTCATCAACAGGACATTTCATCAACAGGACATTTCATCAACAGGACATTTCATCAACAGGATATTTCGTCTACAGGACATTTCATCAACAGGACATTTCATCAACAGGATATTTCGTCAACAGGACATTTCATCAACAGGATATTTCGTCTACAGGACATTTCATCAACAGGACATTTCATCAACAGGATATTTCGTCTACAGGATATTTCGTCTACAGGACATTTCATCAACAGGATATTTCGTCTACAGGACATTTCATCAACAGGACATTTCATCAACAGGATATTTCGTCAACAGGACATTTCATCAACAGGATATTTCATCAACAGGACATTTCATCAACAGGACATTTCATCAACAGGATATTTCGTCAACAGGACATTTCATCAACAGGATATTTCGTCTACAGGACATTTCATCAACAGGACATTTCATCAACAGGATATTTCGTCTACAGGATATTTCATCAACAGGACATTTCATCAACAGGATATTTCGTCAACAGGACATTTCATCAACAGGATATTTCATCAACAGGACATTTCATCAACAGGACATTTCATCAACAGGATATTTCGTCTACAGGACATTTCATCAACAGGACATTTCATCAACAGGATATTTCGTCAACAGGACATTTCATCAACAGGATATTTCATCAACAGGACATTTCATCAACAGGACATTTCATCAACAGGATATTTCGTCAACAGGACATTTCATCAACAGGATATTTCGTCTACAGGACATTTCATCAACAGGACATTTCATCAACAGGATATTTCGTCTACAGGATATTTCATCAACAGGACATTTCATCAACAGGATATTTCGTCAACAGGACATTTCATCAACAGGATATTTCATCAACAGGACATTTCATCAACAGGACATTTCATCAACAGGATATTTCGTCAACAGGACATTTCATCAACAGGATATTTCGTCTACAGGACATTTCATCAACAGGACATTTCATCAACAGGATATTTCGTCTACAGGATATTTCATCAACAGGACATTTCATCAACAGGACATTTCATCAACAGGATATTTCATCAACAGGACATTTCATCAACAGGACATTTCATCAACAGGATATTTCATCAACAGGACATTTCATCAACAGGACATTTCATCAACAGGACATTTCATCAACAGGATATTTCATCAACAGGACATTTCATCAACAGGACATTTCATCAACAGGACATTTCATCAACAGGACATTTCATCAACAGGATATTTCGTCTACAGGACATTTCATCAACAGGACATTTCATCAACAGGACATTTCATCAACAGGACATTTCATCAACAGGACATTTCATCAACAGGACATTTCATCAACAGGACATTTCATCAACAGGATATTTCATCAACAGGACATTTCATCAACAGGACATTTCATCAACAGGACATTTCATCAACAGGATATTTCGTCTACAGGACATTTCATCAACAGGACATTTCATCAACAGGACATTTCATCAACAGGATATTTCATCAACAGGACATTTCATCAACAGGACATTTCATCAACAGGACATTTCATCAACAGGACATTTCATCAACAGGATATTTCGTCTACAGGACATTTCATCAACAGGACATTTCATCAACAGGACATTTCATCAACAGGACATTTCATCAACAGGACATTTCATCAACAGGACATTTCATCAACAGGACATTTCATCAACAGGACATTTCATCAACAGGACATTTCATCAACAGGATATTTCATCAACAGGACATTTCATCAACAGGACATTTCATCAACAGGACATTTCATCAACAGGATATTTCGTCTACAGGACATTTCATCAACAGGACATTTCATCAACAGGACATTTCATCAACAGGATATTTCGTCTACAGGACATTTCATCAACAGGACATTTCATCAACAGGACATTTCATCAACAGGACATTTCATCAACAGGACATTTCGTCTACAGGACATTTCATCAACAGGACATTTCATCAACAGGACATTTCATCAACAGGACATTTCATCAACAGGACATTTCATCAACAGGACATTTCATCAACAGGATATTTCATCAACAGGATATTTCATCAACAGGACATTTCATCAACAGGACATTTCATCAACAGGACATTTCATCAACAGGATATTTCATCAACAGGACATTTCATCAACAGGACATTTCATCAACAGGACATTTCATCAACAGGATATTTCATCAACAGGATATTTCATCAACAGGACATTTCATCAACAGGATATTTCATCAACAGGATATTTCATCAACAGGACATTTCATCAACAGGATATTTCATCAACAGGACATTTCATCAACAGGATATTTCATCAACAGGACATTTCATCAACAGGACATTTCATCAACAGGATATTTCATCAACAGGATATTTCATCAACAGGACATTTCATCAACAGGATATTTCATCAACAGGATATTTCATCAACAGGACATTTCATCAACAGGATATTTCATCAACAGGATATTTCATCAACAGGATATTTCATCAACAGGACATTTCGTCTACAGGACATTTCATCAACAGGACATTTCATCAACAGGACATTTCATCAACAGGATATTTCATCAACAGGACATTTCATCAACAGGACATTTCATCAACAGGATATTTCATCAACAGGATATTTCATCAACAGGATATTTCATCAACAGGACATTTCATCAACAGGACATTTCATCAACAGGACATTTCATCAACAGGATATTTCATCAACAGGACATTTCATCAACAGGACATTTCATCAACAGGACATTTCATCAACAGGATATTTCATCAACAGGATATTTCATCAACAGGACATTTCATCAACAGGATATTTCATCAACAGGATATTTCATCAACAGGACATTTCATCAACAGGATATTTCATCAACAGGACATTTCATCAACAGGATATTTCATCAACAGGACATTTCATCAACAGGACATTTCATCAACAGGATATTTCATCAACAGGATATTTCATCAACAGGACATTTCATCAACAGGATATTTCATCAACAGGATATTTCATCAACAGGACATTTCATCAACAGGATATTTCATCAACAGGATATTTCATCAACAGGATATTTCATCAACAGGACATTTCGTCTACAGGACATTTCATCAACAGGACATTTCATCAACAGGACATTTCATCAACAGGATATTTCATCAACAGGACATTTCATCAACAGGACATTTCATCAACAGGATATTTCATCAACAGGATATTTCATCAACAGGACATTTCATCAACAGGATATTTCATCAACAGGATATTTCATCAACAGGATATTTCATCAACAGGACATTTCGTCTACAGGACATTTCATCAACAGGACATTTCATCAACAGGACATTTCATCAACAGGATATTTCATCAACAGGACATTTCATCAACAGGACATTTCATCAACAGGATATTTCGTCTACAGGACATTTCATCAACAGGATATTTCGTCTACAGGACATTTCATCAACAGGACATTTCATCAACAGGATATTTCGTCTACAGGACATTTCATCAACAGGATATTTCATCAACAGGACATTTCATCAACAGGACATTTCATCAACAGGATATTTCGTCTACAGGACATTTCATCAACAGGACATTTCATCAACAGGACATTTCATCAACAGGACATTTCATCAACAGGACATTTCATCAACAGGACATTTCATCAACAGGACATTTCATCAACAGGACATTTCATCAACAGGACATTTCATCAACAGGATCATGAAACTTCAATTTCAATTTAATTCACTAATTAATAGACGATTTATGTTATTGGACAATAGTTAATTCTATTCTTCTCTTGACTGAGATTTAGCAATTAATTTTAGTGCCCCCATGCAACCTGTCTATCCTGAAGCTGTCTGTGGTGAATGGAATAGAAGGGGGATAAAGCCCCTTTTTTTATTCGCTCAACTGAAAAAGTGTTCAACCAAATTGCCTGAAATTTGGTGAAACGATTGGTCTATGTCCAGTGAGCTACTGGTAGAATTTTATGAGCTACCCGGTCAAAGGTCAAGGTCATGATCATTTATAACTCAAAAAGTATCGAACCAGGTTGCATGAAACTTGGTGGGACGATTGATCAATATGCAGGAACCATTTTGTTAGATTTTGGGAGCGATCGGGTCAAAGGTCAAGGTAATTTATAACTCAAAAAGTATTAAACCATATTGCATGATACTTGGTGGGACGATTGGATATTATCCAGTTAGCAGTTTATTCAATTTTGGGAGAGAATGGGTCAAACCGGCAGCGAAAGTATGCGCTCTACCGAGTGCACATAATCTAGTTTTTTATACGATTCATTTTCATCATACACTTTATTTCTATTAATAAGAATTACTTCAATAAATTGTAATAGTGGACTGAATCAGATACAGAGGGAAGGTTCGGACATCGTCCGAACCTAAACAGAAGTGTCCGATTCATCCCAAATAACACTTTAAAATTAAAAACATCACCATTTTTCTAATTTCATTTGTATTATCTTTTTAACACACCAAACATAACATAAAATATTGATATAATTCATACCTTTGAGATTGAGAATCAGTTTCGTATTCATTATATGGTCCACACACGATCCAGTTGAATCACGAAAAATTACATCAATATTGAAGAAAACAGTAAATTACACCTTGGAGGCGGAATACTACATCTCCGCATTATATCTTTTAAATAGCTTCAATTCAAATTGAAGTTTCATGATCCTGTAGACGAAATATCCTGTTGATGAAATGTCCTGTTGATGAAATGTCCTGTTGATGAAATGTCCTGTTGATGAAATGTCCTGTTGATGAAATGTCCTGTTGATGAAATGTCCTGTTGATGAAATGTCCTGTTGATGAAATGTCCTGTTGATGAAATGTCCTGTTGATGAAATGTCCTGTTGATGAAATGTCCTGTTGATGAAATGTCCTGTTGATGAAATGTCCTGTTGATGAAATGTCCTGTTGATGAAATGTCCTGTTGATGAAATGTCCTGTTGATGAAATGTCCTGTTGATGAAATGTCCTGTTGATGAAATGTCCTGTTGATGAAATGTCCTGTTGATGAAATGTCCTGTTGATGAAATGTCCTGTTGATGAAATGTCCTGTTGATGAAATGTCCTGTTGATGAAATGTCCTGTTGATGAAATGTCCTGTTGATGAAATGTCCTGTTGATGAAATGTCCTGTTGATGAAATGTCCTGTTGATGAAATGTCCTGTTGATGAAATATCCTGTTGATGAAATGTCCTGTTGATGAAATGTCCTGTAGACGAAATATCCTGTTGATGAAATGTCCTGTTGATGAAATGTCCTGTTGATGAAATGTCCTGTTGATGAAATGTCCTGTTGATGAAATGTCCTGTTGATGAAATGTCCTGTTGATGAAATGTCCTGTTGATGAAATGTCCTGTTGATGAAATGTCCTGTTGATGAAATGTCCTGTTGATGAAATGTCCTGTTGATGAAATGTCCTGTTGATGAAATGTCCTGTTGATGAAATGTCCTGTTGATGAAATGTCCTGTTGATGAAATGTCCTGTTGATGAAATGTCCTGTTGATGAAATGTCCTGTTGATGAAATGTCCTGTTGATGAAATGTCCTGTTGATGAAATGTCCTGTTGATGAAATGTCCTGTTGATGAAATGTCCTGTTGATGATATGTCCTGTTGATGAAATGTCCCGTCGACGAAATGTCCTGTCGACAAAATGTCCTGTCGACAAAATGTCCTGTCGACAAAATGTCCTGTCAATGAAATGTCCTGTCAATGAAATGTCCTGTCTACGAAATATCCTGTTGATGAAATGTCCTGTTGATGAAATGTCCTGCTGATGAAATGTCCTGTTGATGAAATGTCATGTTGATGAAATGTCCTGTTGATGAAATGTCCCGTAGATGAAATGTCCTGTTGATGAAATGTCCCGTCGACGAAATGTCCTGTCAACAAAATGTCCTGTCAATGAAATGTCCTGTCTACGAAATATCCTGTTGATGAAATGTCCTGTTGATGAAATGTTCTGCTGATGAAATGTCCTGTTGACGAAATATCCTGTTGATGAAATGTCCTGTTGATGAAATGTCCTGTTGATGAAATATCCTGTTGATGAAATGTCCTGTTGATGAAATATCCTGTTGAAGAAATGTCCTGTTGATGAAATGTCCTGTTGATGAATTGTCCTGTTGACTAAATGTCCTGTTGACGAAATGTCCTGTTGACGAAATATCCTGTTGACGAAATGTCCTGTCAAAGAAATGTCCTGTCTACGAAATGTCCTGTTGATGAAATGTCCTATTGATGAAATGTCCTGCTGATGAAATGTCCTGTTGATGAAATATCCTGTTGATGAAATGTCCTGTTGATGAAATGCCCTGTTAATGAAATGTCCTGTTGATGAAATATCCAGTTGATGAAATGTCCTGTTGATGAAATATCCTGTTGATGAAATATTCTGTTGATGAAATGTCCTGTTGATGAAATATCCTGTTGATGAAATGTCCTGTTGATGAAATGTCCTGTTGATGAAATGTCCTGTTGATGAAATGTCCTGTTGATGAAATGTCCCGTCGACGAAATGTCCTGTCGACAAAATGTCCTGTCAATGAAATGTCCTGTCTACGAAATATCCTGTTGATGAAATGACCTGTTGATGAAATGTCCTGCTGATGAAATGTCCTGTTGATGAAATATCCTGTTGATGAAATGTCCTGTTGATGAAATGTCCTGTTGATGAAATGTCCTGTTGATGAAATGTCCCGTCGATGAAATGTCCCGTCGATGAAATGTCCTGTCAACAAAATGTCCTGTTAATGAAATATCCTGTCTACGAAATATCCTGTTGATGAAATGTCCTGTTGATGAAATGTCCTGCTGATGAAATGTCCTGTTGACGAAATGTCCTGTTGACGAAAAATCCTGTTGATGAAATGTCCTGTTGATGAAATGTCCTGTTGATGGAATGTCCTGTTGATGAAATGTCCTGTTGATGAAATATCCTGTTGATGAAATATCCTGTTGATAAAATTTCCTGTTGATGAAATGTCCTGTTGATGAAATGTCCTGTTGATGAAATGTCCCGTCGATGAAATGTCCTGTCAATGAAATGTCCTGTCTACGAAATATCCTGTTGATGAAATGTCCTGTTGATGAAATGTCCTGTTGATGAAATGTCCTGCTGATGAAATGTCCTGTTGACGAAATGTCCTGTTGACGAAAAATCCTGTTGATGAAATGTCCTGTTGATGAAATGTCCTGTTGATGAAATGTCCTGTTGATGAAATGTCCTGTTGATGAAACGTCCCGTCGACGAAATGTCCTGTCAACAAAATGTCCTGTCAATGAAATGTCCTGTCTACGAAATATCCTGTTGATGAAATGTCCTGTTGATGAAATGTCCTGCTGATGAAATGTCCTGTTGACGAAATGTCCTGTTGACGAAAAATCCTGTTGATGAAATGTCCTGTTGATGAAATGTCCTGTTGATGAAATGTCCTGTTGATGAAATGTCCTGTTGATGAAACGTCCCGTCGACGAAATGTCCTGTTGACGAAATTTCCTGTCAATGAAATGTCCTGTTTACGAAATGTCCTGTTGATGAAATGTCCTGTTGATGAAATGTCCCGTCGATGAAATGTCCCGTCGATGAAATGTCCTGTCAACAAAATGTCCTGTTAATGAAATATCCTGTCTACGAAATATCCTGTTGATGAAATGTCCTGTTGATGAAATGTCCTGCTGATGAAATGTCCTGTTGACGAAATGTCCTGTTGACGAAAAATCCTGTTGATGAAATGTCCTGTTGATGAAATGTCCTGTTGATGGAATGTCCTGTTGATGAAATGTCCTGTTGATGAAATATCCTGTTGATGAAATATCCTGTTGATAAAATTTCCTGTTGATGAAATGTCCTGTTGATGAAATGTCCTGTTGATGAAATGTCCCGTCGATGAAATGTCCTGTCAATGAAATGTCCTGTCTACGAAATATCCTGTTGATGAAATGTCCTGTTGATGAAATGTCCTGTTGATGAAATGTCCTGCTGATGAAATGTCCTGTTGACGAAATGTCCTGTTGACGAAAAATCCTGTTGATGAAATGTCCTGTTGATGAAATGTCCTGTTGATGAAATGTCCTGTTGATGAAATGTCCTGTTGATGAAATGTCCTGTTGATGAAACGTCCCGTCGACGAAATGTCCTGTCAACAAAATGTCCTGTCAATGAAATGTCCTGTCTACGAAATATCCTGTTGATGAAATGTCCTGTTGATGAAATGTCCTGCTGATGAAATGTCCTGTTGACGAAATGTCCTGTTGACGAAAAATCCTGTTGATGAAATGTCCTGTTGATGAAATGTCCTGTTGATGAAATGTCCTGTTGATGAAATGTCCTGTTGATGAAACGTCCCGTCGACGAAATGTCCTGTTGACGAAATTTCCTGTCAATGAAATGTCCTGTTTACGAAATGTCCTGTTGAAGAAATGTCCTGTCGATGAAATATCCTGTCAACAAAATGTCCTGTCGATAAAATGTCTTGTCGACAAAATATCATGTCGATGAAATGTCCTGTCGACGAAATGTCCTTCCATCAAAATGTCCTGTCGACAAAACGTCCTGTCGACGAAATGTTCAGTGACGAAATGTTCTCTCAACGAAATATCCTGTCGACGAAATGTCTTTTCGACGAAATGTCTTTTCGACAAAATGTCCTTTCGACAAAATGTCCTGTCGACGAAATGTCCTATCGTCGAAATACCCTGTCGACAAAATTTCCTGTCAACAAAATGTCCTGTGACGAAATGTCCTGTCGACGAAATGTGCTTTCGTCGAAATTTCCTGTCGACGAAATGTCCTGTCTATGAAATGTCCTGTCGTCTAAATGTCCTGTCGACGAAATGTCCTGTTGACGAAATGTCCTGTTGACGAAATGTCCTGTTGACGAAATGTCCTGTCAATGAAATGTCCTGTCGACAAAATGACCTGTCGACAAAATATCATGTCGACGAAATGTCCTTCGATGAAATGTCTTTTAACGAAATGTCATGTCGACCAAAGTATCCCGTTGACGAGATTTCCTGTCGGTGAAATTTCTATCGGCAGAACATCTGCACAGTGCATGGCAGTTGTCCGCACATCCTGATACCCCCCCCCCCCCCTTGCGACTCACCAAGGATAATATTGGAGAAAGGGGGTCTGAGGACAAGGGGGGGGGGGTGTCTTGTCCTGAGGCTATTCCTAAGTAGGACTTTATGTACTGTTTTTATTTCTTTGTACTGAACAGAAATACGGGTACACCAAATATAGTTTAGTGATGATGTGTCTGTATCTCTGCTGGAGTGTTCAGTGGAGTCAAAATATTTATTACCATTGACTGATTAGAGTAAACAAACAAAACTAATGGTGGATATAATGAAAAAAATTAGTGTTGGTAATTATTCAATTTGATAGTTTTTTATGCCTTTAACAAGCTAATTCAATTATCAATATTAAATACAATAATCTAATATTCGTGTAGAAATGAATACTCAACGGAATAATAAACTCATTGAAGTATTATTAAACCCTAAAATATTTCAGTAAATATTGATATCAATTAATTTTATTTTTTGTAGTTCTTTATCATTATTACCCTCCCAAAATTTCCATACTCAGGACGTTATATTCATTATACAGGATTTCATTACAGAAGAGTTCTACCGTTCTATACATTATAGACATATTGATGTTTCCATATTTCAAAATAAAACCTTTGCCGTAAAATGAAAAGAAGCGTTATCTCCATTTTTTTACCTCAAAAAGTACGTTGAAAACGGTTGATTCACAGATTTTTATAAACTATTCATACCTACTTCTATTCTTCACTCTGACTTCAAAATGAAACCAAAGGTGTATACCTTTAGTAATATTGAAATTTGCAATCTTTTCATTTTATAAAACTGGTTTGATTTTGAAATATGGAAACATCAATATGTTTATAATGTATAGTAGTGTAGAACTCTTCTATAATGAAATCCTGCATAATGAATGTAATGTCCTGAGTATTGAAGTAGCCTCTATCTTTCAGAAAACTAATTTAATACCTTATGAAATTCATCAAATGTAAAATGTACGACATATAATGTACCTCTATAAATATTTACTGAAATGATTATACAGTAAAAAAAATCTTTTTATATTAGGATTTAACAATATTTTGAATGAATAGTAATTATTCCTTGAAGTAATTACTTCAGGTATGAATATTAAATTATGCAGAAAAACGACAAAAAAAATTGTTATTAGCCTGTTAAAGGTATGAAAAAGACAAATTACCTACAAAATTTTTAATATTTCATAAATTTATAAATTCTTATAAGTCAATGACAATAACCATCTTGACTGCACTGACCACTCCAGCAGAGATATAGATGGAGTCAGTACTAAGGTAGTTCTGGAGGTATCTATGTAACTGTTTAAAACTAAGTTATGAAAATAGTACATAAAGCCCTACCTAGGAATAGCCTCAGGACAATAAATAGAGGGGGGGGGGGGCTAAATAGTCAGACCCACTATCTCCAATATTATCCTTGTAAGGGAGGGAGTAGTGTTCACCAACAGAAAATTTAGTATAGAAGACATCGAAGAAACAGTCGAAAAAGAAAGCTATGATCAGAAATATATAAAGCATTATACTACAAAAAAATATTCATGTATGCAAAAAAGAAAGTCACTGAAGCAAAATGAATATTTGGTAGAAAATGAATAGGCCAACATAACACAAGAAAATCTGTACCTCGTAGTTGAAGAGCATAACCCTAACGCTATGGCACAGGTTAATCATCTGACCACTGACCAAATAATAGTTTGGAGTCCTATTCTGAGGGTAAATATGCTGAATACTGACCAAAATCGATAAGTCTTCTCCATTGACTGTGGGTATAATTTTACGTAAAACTACTGATCAAGATCGAAAAATTTTGACTACTGTTAAATCAAGAATATAATTTCCTGACCGCTGACCAAGAGCGAAAAGCAGACCATTGACCACCAAGAATTTAATTTCCAAAATGGTGATCAAAACCGTTACTGACGTTTGGCTATAAAGGTACACTGAAAGAAAATTGTGAGTCAGCCTGACTCATCGTTTGAGTCAAGGATAGAAAAACCCCAATAGTGGAGTCTTTTTTCTTGATTGACTCTACCTTTGAGTCATAAGATCCAACAATAGATATAACTATGCCAGAATATGGAGGAACAAAAACATTTATTTTTATTTTTTATTTAATTTTTAAATTCAATTTTCATATTTTAATAGTTTTAGGTTTCTAAGCAATTCAAACTAGTTCAGACGATGCATGACTGAAATTTAGAATTATGATTTTAACATTTAATTAGTATATTTATGAAACTATAAAATGATGGTGAAGTACAAGTTTCCTTTGCCCATCGTCAACGGTACACGGAAAACTGCCAGTCACATATTGGTAATTTAATGTGTTTAGTCAGTAATAACATTTAATTTATAAAAAAAGCCGTTCGCCTTTCGTTAAGGAGTTAAAGGGATATTCATTTTACAAAATAAAAATAATAGTTATATGTAAACAAATTGATTAGATAAATATATAAAAATACATAATAAATAGATATTACATAAATAATCAATTACAATATAGAAATTAAAAATATATCCTTTTTTAGAAAATAAAAAGAGAAGAAACAATTAAATTATTGTATTAGAGACAGAGTGAATTCCATTGTTTACACAACGCATCTTTACATTATCAGTTCATAACAGGTTTTGTGTCTAATTAGTTCTTTTTGCGTTTATAATTTGAGAATTGAACAAGTCTTCAGCCCTGCAAACAATTCCATATTACATACACATGCTTACCATGTGGTTTAATGGTTTTAATGTGACAATACAGTGTAAAAATGTATTATCCACATTGAACCAATCTAACCCTAATAAAAACACATAATTAACATGTGGTTATGCCATTTTAAAACCATATCAAATAGAGATTGTATACACCACATCATATCCACAAGTAAATTACCATACTTATAACTGGTGTTTACCAAGTGTTAATTACCACATTCATAGCAACATGTTAAATACCATACTTATAACATATGGTAACCACATATAATTTACCATATTACCACGTAAAACAACATGCAATAAATATGGTATCCATTTCCAAAAATATGCATGGTATACACTTGATTTAAATGTGTAAGTGCCTCATGGTATACACATGGAATTGTTTGTAGGGAAGCTTAATATTCACTTGTACTCACAATAAAACAACTTTGATCGATGTTCGTTAATTATTTAGAATTTGCAACCCATCATCTATGATTATTAAACTGATATTACCTACCTAATTCTCTTACAATTTCACTCATCGAATTGGATTGCATATAAATTAATAATACTTTTTACATATAAATGAAAATTGTTAAAATGAATGGGTTGTGTTAATGACATGGAGAATAAAAATGTAGATGTAATAACTATTTAACATACATATAAGTTGATTTAACATTCACTTAATTCATTGTATAATTTAAAATTATATTATTGTGAGAATATCTAATTATCTAGTATTCACAAATCAGTACACATAGTTCAACGTTTGCTTCGGAACCAAAGGATATATTGCTGACGTGAATAGGAAATTAAAAAAAAAAGACTAAAAACGTATCTGAACATGCTTTTAAAATTAACGTGACTTTGAAAATAAGTTAAAAATAGAAATTTTAAAATCTTTATGTGTAATGAAGTTTGGTTTACTGAGTGTTTAATGAAGTAGCTTTTTTGAAATATTATTTTTCTTTGAATATTATTTAGGTATTCCAATATCTATGTAGTTATTACTGTAAAAATGAATGTCCCCTTAACCTCTAAAGAAGGACTAACGCCGTTTTTATAAATTAAAATGTGTTTATAACTAGAGAATATTTCAGAAAGTCAATAAATATACATGTATTACCAATAAGTGACTGGCAGTTTTCCGCCTGGCACCATAAAAGCTCCTCTCCAATCAAAGTACCCATACCTACTTCTATTCTTCACTCTGACGTCAAAATAAAACCAATGGTTAGCTTATTTAGTAATATTAAATAAAAATAACGTTCTTTCCATTTTGAATTATGGAAACTTCTATATAATATAAATAGAGGATTATTTTAATTTAGCTAATAATTATATATGTAGTTTTCTGGACTAATATTTGGCATTTAATTCAATTGTTCTATTCATTATATATATTTTCTTCTCTCAAATGTGATATTTTAATAAGGATGAATAACTACATCAATTAAAATCATATCAATATTTACTGATATGAATTTACAGGAAAGAATTTTATTTCTATTTGTAGAGTTTATTCTCAACAATATTTTAAATTAAATTATACATACCATTCCTTGCAGTAATTATTTCAGACACGAATATTAAATTATACAGAAAATCAATATAAGCTTTTTAAATGTATCAAAACAGACATCATATTTAATGATTACATAAATTTCTATCATTATAGGTATACACACTGACTTTTTGTTAGTAAATTTTAATCAGTCAATGACAATAACCATCTTGGCTGCACTGAACAATCCAGCTGAGATACATTTTCCATCTATAATAAACTATCTATGATAGGAAATGTGTTATCAGTGGAAAACTAAGTAATACAAACAGTACATAAAGTCCTACTTAGGAATAGCCTCAGGACAATAAATAGTCAAAGCCCATTCCTCCATTATCATCCTTGGCAGGACACGTAGAGAGGGGGGGGGGTATTAATTATCTGGTTCCTGTCACTGACACCAAGAGAAAATTAAGTACAGAGGCATCGAAGAAGCAGTCAGAAAAGAAAGTTATGACCAGTAAAGGCCGGATTTAAAGTTTTAACGAAAGTACCCAGTAAACATAACAATGTTGGGCTGACGCTGTCATGCCGATCTCGGTGTATTGGGCCAGCAAAGGCTTGACGTTGGCCCACCTCACGGATGTCCTCCAGCCCAGAATAGTAAAACCATGTATAAACGACTTATTGGTACCGGCAATACTTAACATGTATACGACCGGTATTATTTTCATATAAGATGTGTATTAATTAAATTACACTTTACAGAATACGTGAAGACAACAGTTACTTCTAACAATGTAGTAACTGCCCTGCAAATATATTTTACAGATTCCGAGCCATATAGCGACTTTCTATGAACTATAAAATATGAAAATGTAAGGCTCTGGGTGGCCCGGCCCTTGGTTAATGTAAACGGTGCTGTATGTCAATAAATATATAAATAAAATCAGGAAAAAAATAATAAAATAGTTTTCAATTCAAACTGAAATCTATATTATTTTACCTACGCTAATTTAACCAAATAATAATTTTTCTAATTAAAATTGAATAGAAAGTATAATTTTCAATGTGAATAATTATTTCAAATGAAAAAATAACTAAATATATGAATTAACTAGCGTCCAGGCTCATTTTTATCAAGTAGATAAATAAAGTGTTAAATTAATAATTGAAGGGAGAACAGGCCTACTTTTATTAAATTGCCAGACACGGCAATTTAATTGTGTTTGGCAACCGTTGGTCCAATGTCATTTTCATTGCATTGGCGCAGTGTGTAATAGTATTAGCGTGCCATTGCCCGATCGTGCCTTTACTTTGCCAATATCGTTGGCCGATAGTTCAATGTTACCAGGGTAGTCGGAATAGCTCTAAAAATAATTCTATTAGTTCTAAAACTTGTCGTATAGCTCTAAAAACTAGTCTTTTAGTCGGAAAAAGCAGTCGTATAGACGGAAAAAGAAATTGTATAGTCGGAAAAATAGTCGTTATTATATCAGTGCGTCCTAAAATATATAAATTTTCTTTTATACCCCAGTATAAAAACTACTGTAATTGTTTTCCTAGATTTTAGACTCCAGAGTAACCATGACATTTTAACATGTCATGTTCATTTGTGAATAGTTAATGTTTTATTTCTATTTCTATAGCTTACGCAACATTATAGGAAGTTGTGTATATATGTTTGTCTGTTGTGAATATCAAATAGTAATTAAACTATATTTTTGTTATATATAACTATTTTACAATAAAGTAACAATGTGATTTATACACAAAAAAAGTAACCCAAAACAATGTCAATCTCCAAATCAAAATCAAATAATAAAATACTCAACAAAACTCAAATATTTAATACCACCTTTCCTAAGGCTATTCCTATGTAGGACTTCATGTACTATTTTATTAGTTATAGTTTTCTGCAGCTGTCTGATAGCCATAGAAGATATTATATATTAAATTATAAATGATGGGGATGAAGCGACGCAAATATGCGGCTCTTGGCATTCGATATCACTTCGAACCCATAGCGGTGGAAACAGCCCCAGCTAACATTTCATCAAAAAATTCCTCGGCGTACGCCGTCGTAATTTTGTCGTGGGGTTCATCTGAGAGGGATTTTCGCCGTGGGGTACGACGTGGGATGATCTAAAATCCCACGGTGGCACGACGGCTATCCCTCGTAATCTGCACATCGTCCCCACGGATAAACCACGGCGTGCCGCTGCGGGGTTCACCACGTCACATGACGGAAGAATTCCACCATTTAGCCGTGGGATATACCACGGCGTACGACGGGGGATTTCCTCAGTCATTTAGCCGGGAGATATAGCACGGTGGGATATGACAAGGGATTTCAGACGCTGGGCGACGTTAATATATGACGGGGGATATGACGAGGGATGGCAGACGTTGGCCGACGTCTGATATCTGACGGGGTTATGACGAGGGATGTCAGACGTTAGGCAACGTCTCATATCTGACGGGGAATATTACGAGGGATTTCAGACGTTGGGTGACGTCTCATATCTGACGAGGGATATGACGAGGGATTTCAGACATTGAGCGACGTCTCATATCTGACGGGGGATATGACGAGGGATTTCAGACGTTGGGCGACGTTTCATATCTGACGGCGGATATGAAGAGGGATTTCAGACGTTGGGCGACGTCTAATATCTGACGGGGGATATGACGAGGGATTTCAGACGTTGGACGACGTCTCATATCTGACGAGGGATATGATGAGGGATTTCAGACGTTGGACGACGTCTCATATCTGACGGGGGATATGACGAGGGATTTTAGACGTTGGGCGACGTCAAATATCTGACGGGGGATATGACGAGGGATTTCAGACGTTGGGCGACGTCTGATATCTGACGGGGGATATGACGAGGGATTTCAGACGTTGGGTGACGTCTGATATTTGACTGGGGATATGACGAGGTATTTCAGACGTTGGGCAACGTCTCATATTTGCGAGGGATATGAATAGGGATTTCAGACGTTAGGCGACGTCTGATATCTGACGGAGGAAATGACGAGGGATTTCAGACGTTGGACAGCGTCTGATATCGTACGGTTGATTGACGGAGGATTTTAGACGGAGGACAACGTCATGGGGATCTACGTTGTAATGACGTAATGAATTTTGACGTAGGACGACGTTGAATTTACCACGGAGGGCAGACGTACGTTTAAAAGATGGAGTTATCCGTCTTATTGATTGACGTCTGAAGATATGACCTCGGTTCGACGTCGTTAATCCCTCGTCCCCCCGTTAGCGAGGCATATCCCTCTCAATCCCACGGCGTGTTCAATTTGCATATTAGCTGGGGCAGATAGCTATGGTGAAACGACAGGTGCACTCCTTGCTCAAATCGGCTGTCGCATTACCGACGTCACTGATGATGTGAGAGAGACCTTTTGGTTAGAGCAGAGGGATGGTTCGGCAGTTCAGAGGGACAATGCTTTCAGTTTCCTGACGTCGGTCAAGGAGAAGTATGACACAGTCGGTTGCAGGCCACTACCATTGGCGATGGTCGGAGCCATGGTCGTAGAGCAGAGAAGCATATCTTTTGTTTTTTAATGTTCATTGTCTAAATAAAGATAATAGTTTTTTTATTTATTTAAAGAAGATCTGCTTAATCTGGCAGGGGGCTTAATAATGATAGTGGTGATAAAGGAAGAAATATTTAATTCATAATAGTAATGATGAATAGTATAATAGAAATATAGTGTATGATGAAAATGAATCGTATAGAAAACTATATTATGTGTACTCGGTAGAGCGCATACCTTCGCTTCCGCTTTGACCCGTTCTCTCACAAAATTTAATGAACTGCTAACTGGATAATATCCAATCGTCCCACCAAGTTTCATGCAATATGGTTTAATACTTTTTGAATTATTGAGTTATAAATTACCTTGACCTTGACCTTTGACCGGATCGCTCACAAAATTCTAACAGATGGTTCCTGGACATTGATCAATTGTACCATCAAATTTCAAACAATTTGGTTGAATACTTTTTGAGTTATTGAGTAAGAAATGGCCTTGACCTTGATCTTTGACCTTTGACCCGATCGGTCCCAAAATCTAACAAAATGGTTCCTGCATATTGACCAATCGTCCCACCAAGTTTCATGCAATATGGTTCAATACTTTTTAAGTTAGAAATGATTATGACCTTGACCTTTGACCGGGTCACTCCCAAAATTATATCAGCAGGTCACTAGACATGGACTAATCGCTTCACCAAATTTCAGGTAATTTGGTTAAAACTTTTTCAGTATTAAGCGAATAACAAGATGATAAATAAATAGATGAATAATTATACCATGGCTAAAATATAACCTTTCCGCTCTGTGAAGGTAACAATATGTATTATTGTATCACCAAGTGGAATAATTAATTTAATAAAATAACTATGAATAATGAATGAAGAAATTTGTATCTTAAAATGTAAATAATTTAAAAAAATTGGTATAAAAATACTATGCATATTTTATCACTATCTTTTAAGTTAAGAGGCCTGATGATAATTATTTGGACGGCAATTGTCCGGGTGGCAATTGTCCGGTAACGGATATATCTGTGGACGAAATATCTTTTGACGAGACGTCTGCTCATGCCGCACACCCTGATTGTCAACTCCTCCACCCCAAACATTGTACAGAGATAGGTATAGAACATTTTTTGGTAGGATTCCATGTTTCATTTTAATTAATTATTTAGTCGTAGAAGATTTACTGCAATCAAAATTAGTTTAATATAGATCAGCAGTAAACCTTGTACGACTGTTCAGTGCAGTTAAGATGATTATTGTTGTTCACTGATACGATTTTACAAACACAAAGGCAGTGCGGATATATATTGGTGGTTATTAATCAAGCTGTAATATTAGTACATAATTAATATTATATTAGTCCAATTAATTGTATTATATTTCTACATTTCATTAGTATATCATTAAAGTGGATTATTAGTAACATATTAGTACATTATTGGTATTATATTAATAAATTAGCAGAATCGTTTTGGTACATTATTATCAGAATATTATTGGTAAATCAAAATTAGTTTAAAAAATGCGTTGAGCACAAAAGAAATATTTCTGAATTGTTGTAATTTGAATCATCTTTTCCTCATATATTTATCATCTTACCGCTATTTTTATTTTTAGAAGATAGCGCATAGAGATTGGCTCTTTAACCAGTGATCAAATGAAAGTATTGAGATATTCAAAGGTATAATTCAGTGACCGAATAAAAGTATTAAAACATCTTCTAAAATTCAAAAGACCAAGGTCATTTTTTCCTGACCGCTGACCAAGAGCGGAAAACCCTAACTATTAACAAAAAGCATAATTTCCTGACCAATGTCCTCTGTGGTCAGTAAATTATGTCATTTGTCATGCTCATCTATCCTGGTGAGTGGTCAGGGGTTGTAAAATTTGGTCAGCATATTTTCCCTCAGAAGAAAAATGAATACCATTATTTGATCAGTGGTTAGGGGATTAACCTGGTTTACACTGATAGGGTTATGTTCTTCCACTACGAGGTCTAAGATTTTTTTGTGATAGTTAGACTCATATATTTTCTAACATCTCCACATCATCCTTCATTTGATTTATTTTTTCTTCCATGAGCATTTTTGTAGAATAGTATGATATTTTTTTCTGATCACAACTTTCTTTCCTGACTACTTCTTCGATGTCCTCTGTACTTAATTTTCTCAGTGACAGTGACAGGAACCAGAATTATTAACAACTCCCCCCACTCCTCCACGAGTCTCGCGAAGGATAAAAGTGGAGGTAGATGGGATGACTATCAACTCCTACCCTCCCTTATCCTGAGGCTATTCCTAAATAGGACTTTTTTCCTTTTTTTATTGCTTTGATTTTAGCACTGATATGTACTCCATCAAAAATTATTTAGTGATGATGAAGGCTGTATCTATGCTGGAGTGTTCAGTGCAGTCAAGATGGTTATTGTCATTGACTGATTAGAATTTACAAAAAATAGTCAGTGTGGAAATAGTAATAGATATTTGTGTGGGTAATTAATCCAATTGGACGTCTTCTTGATACTTTTAAGAAGCTCATATTAATTACCTGTATAATCTAATAATTGTATATGAGAAGATTACTTCGAGGAATAGTATATCTACATTTTAAAATATTGTTAAAACCTAAAATATGAATAAAATTCTATTCTGTAAATTCGTCTCAGTAAATATTGATATGATTTTATTTGTTGTAGCAATTTATCCTAATTGAATTATCTCGTTTGAGGGAAGAAAATGAAAAATAATTAGTGGAATTATTGAATTAAATGCTAAATATCATTCGAAAAGAGAGCTGAAATAGTTATTAGCCAAATATGATTTTAATTCCTTGTTTACATAGAATTTATGTTAAAGATTAATAATAAATTTCAGAATATACATTTTGACAAATTTATATTCGTTATAAAGATTTTAAAGTTATTAACAAACAATGTTCAGCATTGTCATTCTCAAGGGGGGGGGCTTACCCCCATTCTCTTCCATTCACCACAGACAGCTTCAGGATAGGCAGGTTGCATGGGGGAAGTAAATTAATTGTTAAATACAAGTCAAGAAAAGAATATAATTAACTATAGTCCAATAACACAAATCGTCTATTATTTGGTGAATTAAATTGAAGTTTCATGATTCTGTAGACCAAATGCCCCATTGACGAAATGTCCTTTCGACGAAATGCCCCGTCGACAAAATGGCCTGTCTAAGATATGTGCCGTTGACGAAATGTCCTTTTGACAAAATGTCCTGTCAATGAATGTCTTGTCGAAGAAAAATGTCTTGTCGACGAAATGTCCTGTTGAAGAGAATGTCTTGTCGACGAAATGTCCCTGTCGATGAAATGTCCATGTCGATGAAATATCCCTGTTGATGAAATGTCCTGTAGAAAAATGTTTGTCTACGAAATGCCCTGATGCCTTTCGATGAAATGTCCTATTGACGAAATTTCCTGTCGGCGAAATTTCCTGTCGACGAAATGTCCTGTAGACGAAATGTCCTGCGGACGAAATATCCTGCCGATGAAATGTCATGTCGACTTAATGTCTTGTCGACGAAATATCCTGTCAACGAAATATTTTTAGACGAAATGCCCTATCGACAAAATGTCTTATCGATGAAATGTCCTGTCGACGAAATAGTTTTCGATGAAATGTCCTGACGGTTAAATGACTGTCGAAAAAACTGGAGAAAGGGGGTCTGAGGACAAGGGGGGGGGGTGTCTTGTCCTGAGGCTATTCCTAAGTAGGACTTTATGTACTGTTTTTATTTCTTTGTACTGAACAGAAATACGGGTACACCAAATATAGTTTAGTGATGATGTGTCTGTATCTCTGCTGGAGTGTTCAGTGGAGTCAAAATATTTATTACCATTGACTGATTAGAGTAAACAAACAAAAACTAATGGTGGATATAACGAAAAAAAATCGTGTTGGTAACTCAATTTGATGTTTTTTTGATTCCTTTAACAAGCTAATATCAATTCTAAATATAATACAGTGAAACTCCTGAATTAAGAAGTAAGGGTTTCTTCATAACTGAGAGCCACTTCATAATTCGTGTGCAGTGATAGTTTCTGTGATTAAAATCATAGAGAATTTTTGTCATTGAGGGATAACTATGACAAATATTATTCTTACATGAATATTCTGTGAGCACTAAATTTTATACAAAATTGAGGTAATTAAACAAATTTTAAGTAAATGTTGTGGGAAATCATTATAGCTACTCATTATTATACAAAAAATTCATGGCTAATTTATGCCTAAATTTAAATCATCAAAAAAAATACACATCATTTAAATCTCAAACAATACAGAAAACAAAGTTTATACTCAATGTATCCGATTCATTGATAACCTAAACTTTAGAGTAAATCTCTGTCTTCCTGATTTACATTTTCATTTATAATACTCCATTATAGGATAATACACAATTTCCTATACGTGGGTATCCGGCGGTTTTTCCGAAAACGAATTTGACGGATCCAAATTCTCCGAAAACTAATTCGCCGAACCCTAATTCGCCGAACCGGATTCTCCGAAAAAGAATTTAAAATTTAAAGTATTTTATCGACATTGTAATAACATTGCAAATTAAATAATTATACTTAAATATATATACATTGTTGTATTCACTAATTCATAAAATAGATTAAATGCGATTTCTACAGTTTTAAACATTAATACGTTAAAAACAGCTAGTTCTTATAATCGAATTCATAATTTTGAAGATGCTTTTCATTGTTTGTTAATAACTTTAAAATCTCTATAATGAATAGAAAATCGGTATAATCCATATCCTGAAACTTACTATGGATCTTATGAAGAAATAAATTATATATAAATAGAGGATTAATTTTATTTGGCAAATAATTATTTATGTTATTTTTTTGAATAATATTTGACATTCAATTCAATATTTCTACTAATTATTTATATTTTCTACTCTCAAATGTGACATTTAAATAAGGATAAATGATACAACAAATAAACCTATATTAATATTTACCGAAACGAACATACAAGAAAGAATTGTATTAATATTTTAGAGTTTAACAATATTTTAAATGATGATATACCTATTATGGTTCTAGGTAAATTCCACCGCGGAAAGTTCCACCAGGAATATTCCACCGCCGGAAAGAAAATTCCACCACGGAAGATTCCACCAGATAATATTGGATTTCATTTACAGAAGGTATAACATTTAATATTAACTGATTTAAAGAAAAATGTTTTTTTTGTGATAACCGAACAACATTTCATTAGATAGAAATTTAAAAAATCATACGAATATGTTATGTTAATTCAAGAACTACGAGATAAGCTAAGGCGAACATACGAAATAATAGACAGATCAAACGATCTTTTAAATATGAAACAATTAAATCTTTAATAAAATTTAAATCGTGTAAATTCAACAATAAAGCTCCACTGCCCCAGTGACCAACAATTAAGATTCCGTTTGATTTTCCATTAAACATATATGTTGAAACTGAAATTAAGGATAATATTTTGTTTGTAACATAAATTTTATTTTATATATGTATATTATCTATATCACCCAAGTTTTTAAATGTACCAAATTATATTACAATTCATATCAGCAACGATAAAAGGTGGAATTAAAAAATCAATTTGATACGTACTGAAATACAATTTTTAACTAGTATCGATATATTTTAACATAAAAAGTAAAATTACAAAGCTGAAACTTTCAGTAACAGTTTAATAATCTCTTTTGAAACTATTAGAAAATAAAGTTTAAATATGATGTGTTTCAACTAAATTTTGGAAATAGAGTTAAGCAGGTAAATTGCAGTACATTAACTAGCTTCGATCTGAAACCACAGACATACGGATAAAAATCATAAATTCAAAACTCACATAGGATATATAAATCACACGTACAGAGTTTCTTTTGATATGCAACATATTAATATAAATTTGGTTCAGCAGGTCTCTGATTTAAATTGACTTTAAAGAAATAGACATTAAAAACATACTTGTCATATTGCTGCTTAATATTAACCTTTTCAACAATGAAACATAATAAAATATATTTTTTTATCAAATATTGAAATCTGAATTTTAGTGTTTCTGTTGATAGATTCAACAAGCTAAATTTATCAGTGTAGTCACAGGTTGGTGTTCCAATATCAGCGTCATAGTCTGTCAATATTAACCATTTAAATATTTAATGCCCATATGATGGATTATTAATTGTTTTATATTTAAAAGGAAGATTTATTCATTTATAATATTATAAATTACCTAGACTTAGAAATACATTTTAAAATAAACTGATATTTATACTGTTTATTTGTATATTTTTTTCAAAAATTGTGAAATCTTCCACATCTTGCATTTAACGCCGGTGGAACTTTCCGCGGTGGAATTTACCACATCTTGCATTTAACGCCGGTGGAATCTTCCGCGGTGGAATCTTCCTGGTGGAATTTACCGGCCAAGACCTATTATTACTAGAAATAATTATTTTAGACACGAATATTAGTTTATACAGATAATCAATATTGGCTTGTTAAAGGCATTAAAAAGCATCAAATGAACGTCCAATTGAATAACCTACAATTTTTTTATTATTATATCCACACTGACTTTTTTTCTTGTTAATTCTAATCAGTCAATGAAAATAACCATCTTGACTGCACCGAACACTCCAGTAGAGATACATCATCACTAAATTATATTTGTTGGTGTATGTATTTCTGCTCAAAACAAAGCAATAAAAATAGTACATAAAATCCTACTTAGGAATAGCCTCAGGACAAGGGAAGAGGGGGGGAGTTACTAGTCAGACCCCCATCCCCCATTATTATCCTTGGCGATAATAATGGGGGGTGAATAGTTAAAGCTTGATTTCTATTCGCAAAACTTACGCAACATTAGAGGAAGCTTTTAATGTTAAATAAAATTATATTTCTGTAACATTTTACAATAAACTAACAACGTGAAAAGTACCCTCTAGAAATTCACCCAATGTCTGACACTTGTCGAATTCAGATCAATGAAATGCGTTATCAAAATACTTCTCAAAAGTATCGAAAAATGGACTTATTGCAGATTTACCATCCATTTTAAATTTGGGTGGAGTTATCAGGTTTTTCTTCGAAGCTCGAGTTCTAACAACGTAATCAGAGTTTATGGACAAAGAACTGGAAGTAGAAGACGAACGACTGTCAGACTCATCGTCAGAACTCAACAATATTAACTCAGCAATATTAGCTCTGCCATCCGATTTCTCCTTTTTAACTGCGCGTTGTTTGAAGGATGCGCGTTGCTTGAAGAATGCGTGTTGTTTAGTTGGGGTAATCACTTGATTACCGTTCGACTCCTCTTGATGAATGCACCTATCAGTAGATTTTTCATTTGCCAGTAGTCTGATTTAGCAATATTGTTCAATATTGTACGCCATTCAATGCAAGTTAATTATTTTCCGGCGTCACTGGGTAAACTCAAAATATCAATTGTTCCTTCAACTATCATGGATAGGTAGTTGGCTGCTTTCTTGTAGCGGGAATCTGGATTTATGATCGATCCACCAGCCCATAGTGGACATATTATGCATGACAATTCGTCAAGTTATTCAAGAAGAGTTCCACTGTAGTAATTGACGGATATCTTCCCGTTCAAAAAGTCAGCTCGAACATTTGCGTTAGTGAATTGACTTATCATGGACTTTATTGCTATTGACTGAGATATGCCACTAACACTTTTTTCAATTTCACTATCCTGCCTACACCCTACTATCATTTCACCGTCACTCATTGTATTACTGTAGTCGAAGATGCCAATATACCAGGGCGCTAGCGTTAGGGTTCCAAATAGCGGTAAGTGACGACGATTATAAAGTTCACAAGTTTATTAAGTAAAATAGGAATAGGAGGGTGTAGCATAAATTACATAATGAATGAATGTCATTAGTCTGCAACAAACAAATACATATAGAAAGATTTTAATCACCCTATATAAACCCCAATTAGCTAATACAACTAATACCTAAAAATAATTATCCCTTAAACCCAAATACATAGATATCCCATTGTACTCCAATATGTAGATATCCTTTAATACCCAATTATAGTTAAATATTCTTCAATTCATATAGATTGCATTAATTCTATTAATTCACATGAGCAAAGATTATAAAATGAATTTAGAATTGCCCACTGTTAAATCAACCGACCTTACACTAAACTTGATGACACTAAAATGACTAAAATGTACGGTATGGAATGAGAGTGAACTGTTAGTATCACTACTCTGAACAGGTAGAGAGTGACACCTGGCGGTGGCGCACGGTAACAATGGTTATTGTCATTGACTGATTAGAATTAACAAACAGAAAGGCAATAATAGAAATTTATGTAGTCATTAAATGTGATGTCTGTTTTGATACATTTAAAAAGCTTATATTAATTTTCTGTATAATTTGATATTCGTGTATGAAATAATTACTGCAAGGAATAGTATAGTTTAATTTAAAATATTGTTAGGATCAAATTCTACAAATATAAATAAAATTCTTCTTATCTTATCTAATTCTTTTTATCCTTATTAATATATCACATTTGGGAGAAGAAAATATAAATAATGAATAGAACAATTGATTTAATTGCAAAAATATCAGTCCAGAAAAGTTCTTATATAATTATTAGCCAAATTAAATTTATCCTCTGTTTATAAAGAATTTGTTTCATAAAATCCTTAGTAAGTTACAGGATATAAATACTTCCTATTTTTATTCGTTATGAATACTTTAAAATTATTAACAAACAACCGCAAGCTTTTTCAAAATCATGAATGCGATTCAGTCTATACTCAAACTTAATTTAGCAATTTTAGGCAACATATTTTTTTAGAGTGAGTTAGCAAAATTTTGAAATTTTCTTCCTTAATTAGGTGATTATAATCGAAAGAATGGTTACGAATTGAACTGAAATGTGGGGAGCTATAGGGGTTATTTGTTCTAAAAGATATTCCCTTATGCTGACAAATTCTCACCTTTAACTGTATCATGGTCTCACCAATGTAAGTGGACTGGCACTATCCATGCAAATATTTATAAATGAGATCGGATGATAGCAAAGGTGGATTGAATTTTTGAAAACAAAATTTAGTTTAACTTGGGGGTAAAATTTGTTAAGAAATGAGTTAAGTTCTTTTTTACATTATTTTGATGCTTGAATCACTCAATAAGGAATGGATACAAAAAATCTCGAATTTAGGATCAGGTAATTTACTCTTTTGAATTTAAACCTAAATTTTATCGTAGATGTGTAGATATTAAGCTAGGTTAATATTTATCATATCACCAAGTAATTAAATTAATTATTAATTCGCACGAACCCCTTGAATCCTAAACTGACTTTGGGACAAGTATGTCTGCTGTGTCCCCCATGTGTCCCATCATATTCGAAAGGGTTAAATTTCGATTAAGAATTTCAAAACAGTATGTATAGTTACGTTTGAGATAATGAATACGTGATCTTTCTGATGTAATATTTTTTATCGACTTATAAAAAAAGGTCCCATACCATCTGACTGCTCCATCAGTGAACCACGGTCTACACTGTGTTCCGTCAGATACTTCATTTTTAAATGGCTAATTAGAAGCACTTAAAATACGTCAAATGTCATTATTTATAGATCACTTTATCGGAAAAAATGGATTTTGATGATTATTAAACATTTATTGTACTATATCGTATAAGGCACATCTCCTGAGGCCCTACAGAAAATTATTGAAAATGACCCCCTCAATCCTGAAGCCAGAACGACTGACGCTTCTGAACATTCTTGAAAAGTTTCTTGAATCCCCAGGTTATATCTTTCAGCGAAACTTTGAACACGCTACTATAAATTGGAGCGATTTATCGTAATGAAGAGGTTGCTACAATTTATCATTACGTGTAAACAGGTGTTCGTAGTGACTTTATTGGAGTTGGAATTGGATTGTGTGATTGGTGCTACCGGGCTCAAATCTATACTAATAGTAACGACAAATTTGAACTTGTAAAGAGGGATCCAATAAATCATCACAATCTAACTCAATATATATTGCTAACCACATTCCAAATGTAGACCATCATAGGGCTAGTAAGAAAAAAAAATTGGAGTAAAACAAATGGCCATCTGAAAATAAAATCTCTGACTTTTTATTGCCACCTTGATGAGCATTGTCACAGGGGTGGAATTTACCGGGATGGAATTTTGCAGGGGTGGAATATACCGGGGTGGAATGTACCAGGGTAGAATTTACCGGGGTGGAATATACCGGGGTGGAAGGTACCACGGTGGAATATACTCGAGATGGAAAATACCTAGAACCATAAATATATATTCAAATAACTTCAATTGTGGCTTCTACTTCAAATGTTTCTAAATCAACTGAATTAAGGGTTATAAAGTCAGCCTTTAAAACTTTAATGTATAGGAAGGACTCGATATGATCCTCTAAAAAAAGTCCAGGGTGAAGTATAGGAAATTTCCAGATAGGAATTCAGTTTTAATTTAAATTAGTTTTATAGTAGATGAAGATATCTCAGGTGACAATATTAGTGAAATATTGATTAGCTGAGAAATTTTCATGACTGTTCAGTGCAGTGAAGATGGTTATTGCTATTGACTGATACGAATTTACAAATGTATCGTCGTTTGGATAGAGTAGTAGAAATTATCCTAATTCAAATTGATGTTTTCCTGATAACTCTCACAAGCACAAATAAAAATTAATTCAATCAAATATTCACAACATCAATTATTAACTGAAGGAATAGTAGGACTTGATTTGAATATTATTTATCTCTAAATATTTCAATATCATTCTTCCTAGTATATTCGTATCAGTAAATATTGATATACATTTTAATCGTTGCACTTATTTATTCTAATTAAAATATTTCATGTGAGAATGGGAAATGTTAATAATTAATAGTAAATTAAATTATTTACCAAATATCAGTTAAGAAAAGAACGTAAATGATCACGATTCAACAAAAATAAATTATCTAATAGTTAGAGAGTCGAATATATAATTCTTGATTGATGTCTGATCACAGTACCACTTTATTTTCTGATTGCTTCACCGATGTCCTCTGTAATTGATTTTCTCATGTGGTCAGTAACCAGAAGAGTTACCCCTCTCACTACACGTGCACCACCAAGAAAAAAAAACTGACTGTCTCCTACCCCTCTTGACCTGAGGTTATTGCTATGTAAGACTTTATGTACTATTTTATAAATTATAGTTTTGTGCAGCGTTATGGTTGTGATAGAAAATAGTTTATCATTTTCCCTTACACTCACAACTCCGCTGGAGTGTTCAGTTTAATCAAGACGATTATTGTCATTGACTGATTAGAATTTACAAACGAAAAATAAGAGTGGATATATTAGTAATTTTTAGTAGTTATTCATTATATCATCGTATGTATTCAATTTATGGCATTTGATACCTTTAAGAAGATCATATACGTTTTGTATTCAATTAAATAGTTATGGCTGAAACAATTGCTTAGTGTACTATTATAACTTTATTTAAAATATTGTAAAACACAAATTATAGTAATGAAAGTCTTTCCTGTAGTTTCGTATCAGTAAATATTAGTATACTTTATTTGTTTTAACTATTTATCATAATAACAAAGATGCATTTGATAGAAGAAAAAACATTTAATTTAGTAGAGGATTCAACTTATTAGGACAACGGCTAAATTCAAGAGGAAATTAAATACAAGGGAGCAAACGAAACTGACAGAAAGGCTAGTGACTCCATGAACAAGATCACCTACACGCAGTCGGCTGCAGAAAAGCTACTCTGTAAATACATTCATATACAAAGGAATGAGACGAAAAGGGAAACAATCAAAGGTAGCGATCCCAGTGGATTCGATAGTTACATTTCACCCCCACACACACAAAGGAAACATGTCAACATTTCTAGGTAGAAATTCAGGTTTTACTTTAATTAGTTATATAGATACGTATTTACAAATGAATGATCAAAATTAGTTTAAAATGGATTAGCTGATAACTTTATACGACTGTTCAGTGTTCAGTGCAGTCAAGAGGTTTATTGTTGTTGACTAATACGTATTTACAAATGAAAAGTCAGTGTGGATTTAATAAGTACAAATTTACTTAATTAAAATTGGTGTTTTTCAGAAACCTTTAACAAGCACATATAATTTTTTGTTTAATTCAATATTCGTGGCTGCAAAAATTACCTGAGAGAATAGTAGGATATCATTAAAATACTGTTAATACTGTTAAATACTGTTAAAACCTAAAGTTCTTTCTAGTATATTTATCATTATTAAAATATTAAATGTGAAAATAGGAAAAATATGAATAGAACTATATTAGATCAATTGCCAAATATCAGTTTTTGGAGAATTTGCTTCCTACGGGGAGTATTAGAATATCGATTTTTCTATCTATTTAAAATGGATGAATTCTGCCCCTTAATTTTGCTGTAAATTTCGAATCTATAATCTGAGATTGATGTCTGACCATAGTGTTACTCAAATAAAGGTAATTTTCTGATTGCTTCATCGATGTCCTCTGTAATTAATTTTCTCTTAAGGTCAGTGATGGGAACCAAAAGAGTTACCCCTCTTACCACACGGGTAGCACCAAGAAAAAACCGGGGATTGGATCGTACCCCTTGTCCTAAAGCTATTCCTATGTAGGACCTTATGTACTATTTTTATTAATTATAGTTTTGTGCAGCTTTGTGTGTGCAATAGAAAATAGTTAATTATTTTCTCCTACATAAACAAATCTGCTGGAGATTTCATTGCAGTCAAGATGTTTATTTTCATTGCCTGATTAGAATTTACAAATTCAAAGTCAGTGTGGATATATAAGTTGCCATTAGTAGTAAGTAACAGTTATTCATTACATTATCGTATGTATTCAATTTATCTCATTCCGATAACTTTAAGAAGCTCATATAGGTTTTGTGTTTAATTAAATAGTCATGGCTAAAACAATTGCTTAGTATACTTTGTAAAGACTTAACTAGCATTAACAATTCTTCATAAATAATTTCAACCATTTTCATATATTCAATGTTCATTAATTCTTTAAAAATTAATACGCCATAGTATCTAATTCCTCTAAAAATTTAACTTCACTAGTTGACGGATTCAATCCGCCTCATTGTCCCTTTAAACTTCTCACGTGCAAGTCGCACTTTTAACTATTTAGAAATTTGCTAATTGAACTGTGTTGAGTCCCATCGATTAAAAACTTTATTAGTGAAGACTATAAGATTTATGAGGTAAATAGCTATAATTTATACACATTTGTATTATTAGTATTGTACTATTTTCTTTTAATTAATTTGGTTATTCAACTTTCGCAAAATTTAAATAAATACCCAACTTAGGACTATATTTCGAACTATTTAAACTACCACGTCAAATTTAACTTTCTTGCGCTTTTCATATTTAGTCCATAATTAATATTTCGAATACACTGCTCTCTGATTTAAACATTTGTCTTTGATAGATTTAGTTAATAATTTATATTTTGAATACACTTTTTCTCTGTTTTAAACAATATATGCGCTTGATATAATTTAGTTCATTATTTCATTACTAATAGTTTTCATAGACTTTTCTAATTTAATATTTGATAGCATATGTGAAGTTTTAAGATTTTGTACTAAGGATTGTATCTTTTTTGCATTATCAAAATAAAATGAACGAATTCTGAAAGTAAAACTTAGACTGGGACACGATCCTCAACGCAATTACCCTTCTTGGGCACACCGATTATTGGGTCTCATCCTATAATTGAGTATTGTCCTATAATTGGGTATTATCCTATAATAGAGTATTATTCTATAATAGAGTATAATTCTATAATAGAGTATTATTCTATAATAGAGTATAATTCTATAATAGAGTATTATTCTATAATAGAGTATTATCTTATTATATGGTAGAGTCTGGTGGAGAAGATTGCAAAATCCCTCTATTAGGGGAGGGTGGTCATCAATGGGACAAAAAACACAGAAAGATTGATATTTCATTTACTATGGGCATAATATGAAAAATAAAAAATCCATGTGTAATATAGATATTCCTTTATAAAATGAAACTAACTCGAATGCTATCACATATTCTGTTGACTAGAAAAAAATTAAATAAAAAACAAAAAAAATTGTCCCATTGTTTAACAGCGCTGGTGAACAATGGGACATGCCCTGGTGAACGATGGTACAGTTTATCAAACTTGTATATTGTTGAGGTTTTGGTAAAATTTCAAGTTCGAATTATCTCTTTATGTTGTCCCACACTTAGTTAGTTCATATAATATCAGTTTAATGACCTCTAACTTCACCGAAGCCATGTCAGGAACATTTGGAAAATTAAGCTCATTGCACTTGAATCTTCGCCTAACATCAATATTTCGTATTTATCTTTTTCATGCTTTTGGCCAACAGAATACGTTTTAGAAGTCGCCTCAAATTCTACAAGTGCATAAATCTTCATTTTCAACAATTTCGGTGGATATTTGAGTTCTTCAGACGAATGGATCAGTTAGATTAAGAGTTATATACCAGACCAAGAACAATAGTTCACAGGCCATCTACGTCAGATGCTTTATGAAGTGATTTCGAAGGCCTTATCCTTAGTGGCACCAGCAAAAAGCTCTTCTTTCTCTGGTGTATCCGTTGCAATCATGCTGCGTCTTTTTCTTTTATTAGTGAAATTTGTTCTCTATGCAGTGCTTTGTGATGACCTCAGATTGCTAAAGCCCTTGAACATGGTCGAAAGTCCCACTTCAGCTGGAAGCTCTGTTTCTACAAGAAGCCCTGAAGCTACAGTTCACGTTATTGTATCAAAAAAATAGATATATTGATTCATATGGAGTAACTAGACAGTTTGGTTGACAATAAGGCATTGTCCCATTGTTAACCAAATTTTCTGTCCCAATGATCACCATGACGCCATTTTGAAAACATATGGGTATAGCGGCTCAACTACAAAAGTATAAAGGCAATCCTTTCAAATGATCATATTTTACATATTACCTAATATCATGTAAAAATGCCGTAAGCATTATATGTTAAATTTACAGATTTATAACAATTGAAACAAAGTACGAAATATTTAGTTTTATCACCCCTAAAACACGTTTTCGCTTTTACACAGGGCTGACTGCATCCCAACCAATGAATGCAATGCGAGTGAATGCACTGAAGTATGCTTAATTTACCACTAAGATTTTGTTAAAAATTACCCTCAAATAAAAAAGTTATTCAGCATGTCCCATTGTTCCCGGTGTCCCATTGATGACCACCCTCCCCTACATTAAAGTTGAAATTTTCATTAAAAAAAATTCTATTTTCAGTATATTGTAATTGCTTGTCATATTTGCATTTTTCATTTTTACTTTTGTAATATGACTTTCATTCTGTCAATTCATTATTCACTTCTGAGAACTTGACTTGGAAAATGTATAGTTATACCTCAAGAAATATCATTTTCTATGATTTAAACAAAGAAAATACTTCATAACTCAGGATCATATCATAATTCAGGTCCTTCATTACTCGGTTGCTTCACAAAAAAATACTTCATAACTCAGGAGTTTCACTGTAATCTAATATTCGTGTCTGAAATAATTACTTTAAGGAATAGTATAAGCTCATTAAAATATTGTTCTAGCTAAAAAATGTAAAGCATATTATTAATTATCAAAAAGAATGACTGGGAGTTTTCCACAATGTAAGTTTTCTAACTGGGAATTTTTCACACTGGGAGTTTTCCGCTTTAGAATTTTCTCACCGAAGTTTTCTGCCTGAGAGTTTTCTAACTGGGAGTTTTTCGGTCACCATAAATTTCAGTGGTTTTTCTACTTTAATACTAAACCTGAACTACTTAATAATACCAAATTACTGTAAAGTAACTTAATATTTTTGGGTCAAGTTACGTTTCTGATATTTTCATTTACAACCAGTATATTTTAACGTACTTCATTTCCTTTGTAATGGCTTAGCTACTTGATTAATTAAATCTTCTTATATAATTAATGTATAGTAATTTTTAGTTCATGAATTAGATTGGAAACATTTTCTCCATTTTTAAACGTTTACTACAGTTGGTTCTCAGATTGTAATAAATTACCCATGCCTTGTTCATTTAGTCAAATTTAAATGTGTGTTCTTTTCATTTTCTAGTACTGGTTTGAGTTTGAAATACAGAAACATCAATAGTCAGACCCCCTTCCTCCATTATTATCCTTGGCAAGACTCCTAGAGGGTGAGGGTGGTTGTTAATTATTAATCATTTGGTTTCCTGTCTCTGACATCAACAAGAACAGAAGGGCATCGAATAAGCCGTCAGAAAACAAAGTTACAATTAGAAATATATAAGATATAAAGAAATCAAATGAAGAGGTTGTAGAAAATATATCAGCCAACCTAACAATCTTAGGTTGGTTGCACTCGATCAAAATCCCCTTTCCATAGATAGATTAAGAGAATAATTTCCTGACCGATGACCAAAATCAAAAAGTACTGACGTTTGATTATAAAGGTTCAGTTTCCTAATGCTCACTAATAATATAATTTTTTTCAATTTTTTGACCTCTGTCCAATGTTACAGTATACCCTTGGTATACTGAAATTATTTCTCAGATTTCGACTCAATTCATTTATTTGGTCAGCGGTCAGTGGATTATACCCCTGGATATGACTCAATATTTTAGTTGGTCAGAGATTTCGTAGTTAAAGAGTATAACCCTTGCGCTATCATCTAAAAATTCAAATAATGTTAAAAATTATAGGTACGAATTCAGGTTTCATTTTAATTAGTTTTATAATAGTAATTGTAGAAAATGAATCTACTATCAAATTCAGTTCAATATTGATTAGCGGATAAACCTTCTACGACTGTTCAGTGCAGTCAAGATGGTTCTTGTTGATGACTGATACGAATTTACAAATACAGAGTCAGTGTGGATAAATCAATATAAATTTTATTTTTAAGACATTTTATCCTTCACCACACTTCAATTAGGCCAAACGCATAAATTTTACAAATAATAATGTACTAATATTATAATATAATGCGTTTGTAAACTCGCACCAGTCAATAACAATAATTATATTGACTGCACTGAACAGACGTACAGTGTTATTCTGTTAAGGGGACCGTCCTCGGAAGAATCGAATAATTTAAACAAAAAATTATTGCGTAAAAAAATACTTTATAACCTTCTTATAGTGTGTACAAAATCTCAGAGCTCTAATGTAACTCTAACCCCCTGGGGAGAGGGATAAAGGGAAGGGGGCGCTCGGGGGTTAGGGACTCAATATGTACTCTAAACACGATCTTTCAGACAATTATAATTCGAAATAACTAATTATCTCGCAATATATGGTATCTAAAGTGCCACTGATGGCACACACACTAAAGTAGGCAAAGAAAAATGTCTCAGTTACCCGCTACACCTCATACGAGCAGGCGTGGGATCAAACTTTGAATTGGATTTTCTAGCAGTTCATAAAATCTACAAATTTGGGTATTCAAAAGCCTAAGGCGTTTACAATCTTGAACTGACCCCCCACCCCCCGTGTCTAGCCAAGGATATTAATGGAGGAAGAAAGTCTGGCTCGTAACTCCCCTTCCCCTCTCCCTTATCCTGAGGCTATTCCTAATTAGGACTTTTTTTCCTTTTTTTATTGCTTTGATTTTAGCACTGATACATACTCCATCAAAAATAATTTAGTGATGATGAAGGCTGTATCTCTGCTGGAGTGTTGAGTGCAGTCAAGATGGTTATTGCCATTGACTGATTAGAATTTACAAACTAAAATTCAGTGCGAATTGATTAATAGAAATTTATGTAGGTTATTCAATTGGATGTTTATTTGATGCCTTTTTTTGATGCCTTCAACAATCTAATTTTGATTTTCTGTATAATCTAATATTCGTGTCTAAAACAATTACTTTGAGTAAAAGTATATCATCATTTAAAATATTGTCAAACCCTAAAATATTAATAAATTCTTTCCTGTATATTCGTTTCAGTAAATATTAATATAGGTTTATTTGCTGTAGCAATTTATCTTTATTCAAATATCACATTTGAAAGTAGAAAATAAAAATAATTAAAAGAAATTTTGAATTAAATGCAAAATATCATTCATAAGAAGAACTGAAATAATGATTAGCCAAATTAAATTAATCCTCTCTTTATATAGAATTTTTTCATAAAATCCACAGTAACTTTTAGGATACAGATTTTCCTTATTTGTAATCATTATAAAGATTTCAAAGTTATTAACACACAATGAAAAGCATCATCAAAATTATGAATTCGATTCCTTCAATTTTTAAAATATAATTTAGGCCTTCAAAAATCATTATGAAATGAGACCGCATTTTCTGGACCGATTTTTCTGAGACTGAAATTCCCAAGACCGAAATTTTCACGAGTAAAATTGACCAAGAGTATAATTTCACGACCGCTGATCAAGATTTAATGTGAAATGTTTATTATATCCTTTTGATTAGGTATAGTGAGATATCTACCTGGATATGAAAATAGAATATGGAGGTGATGAGAGTTTATACAGCTTGAGGACAGAGTCTCTGTGGCCGCATTTCTAGCTAGCGTTTTACC